>SJYO01048068.1:0-20000 GCA_006410555.1 Capra ibex
TTTTTTCTTCCTCAGTTAAGATAAGCACCGAGTTTTTCACTTCAGTCTCTGTATGTTCCTGATCTTGGCCTGTGTCAGCCTGCCCATGCATAGTAAAGCCGATCTACTGACATCGGGTTGTGGTGAAGGAAAATGTGGTGTTCATTGCCAAGCAAGGAGTCCAGGCAGCTAGTACTTCCGGGGTCTGAACTCCCCAAAGACTTTCAGAGAAAGGTTTTTACAGGCAGGCTCTGGCGGGGGTGGGGGATGGGGGGGTGGCGGGTGGCGGTTTGGGAGTTGTGGGATATGTGATCAGCTGGTAGAGTTTCTTGTGATTGGTTGGTGATCAGGTTATCAGGAGTCAACATCATCAACCTTCTGATTCCAAAAGGACTGGAGTCTACATTCTTGTGGGAAACATACAGTTAACTTCTTACACGTGATCAAGGTTTCAGTACTTTTAAAAAATCTCCAAGAATATGGTTCAGAATATTATGTATGTCCCTTGAGGAGTGACTGAAGGTCCTTGTCATTGTTTAATGGTGCTACTATCAGTATGTTTTCTTGTCAGACTGATTTTCTTTCTGCATTTTCTCAGGTATCTGATCCAATGTACTCTTTGGAACTTGGGAAAGACCTAGAAGACAAAAGTGTTTCTACAGAAAAGGCATGTGGAGGACATGGTTGGGGGGTGGTCTGTTGTGGGGAGACCTCTCAGGGTCCTGCTTAGTTGTATTTATGCAGTTTATTATATATATATTTGTAATGTTAAGCTATATTTGCATTCTTAGGGTAAAATAAACTTTTAAAAACAAAATATATATTTTTGTTCTTTGTTGGTAATACATTCACCTTGCTCATACTTTGTTATTATCTGCATGTACCTGCTGCTGCTACTGCTGCTAAGTCGCTTCAGTCGTGTCCCACTCTGTGCGACCCCATAGACGGCAGCCCATCAGGCTCCCCCATCCCTGGGATTCTCCAGGCAAGAACACTGGAGTGGGTTGCCATTTCCTCCTCCAATGCATGAAAGTGAAAAGTGAAAGTGAAGTCGCTCAGTCGTGCCCAACTCTTAGCGACCCCATGGACTGCAGCCTACCAGGCTCCTTCGTCCATGGGATTTTCCAGGCAAGAGTACTGGAGTGGGTTGCCTAAATTGTTCCAAATTTTTAAGAAAAAAATGAAAGCTCTTTTTCCCATGATTGGACACAGAAAACAATGAGGCATATTGAGGAGAGGAGAATGAGTCAATTATTTTTCACTTTTTATTTTCCACTCCAAAGCAATCAGACATCTTAGGAGTGGAATGTTTTGTAATCCTGGATTGCAACCACATCGCTGAGCACCATATTGCCCCATTGTGTGAAGTCTCCCAGAACTTGGATCATCAACCTGAATCCTGCCTTGACTTATTCTTTCTGGTCTCTTCTCAGGGTCTTTCTCTCTCTCCTTCTCTTTGAAGTTTTTAAAAATACTTAAAAAGTTAACTTTTTTAATTGGAGGATAATTGCTCTACAATGTTGTTGATGCAGTGGTTAACAGTATGCCTTCCAATGAAGAGGATGTGAGGTCTTCTTGTGGCAGATGTAAGATCTTTCCTTGCATCCTGCAGGCTTTGCTATAGCTGTGGCACAAGTCTCTGACATCCCATGGCAAGTGGTATTGGAAGACAGATTCTTAATCACTGGATCACCAGGAAAGTCACATCAAGGTCTCTTTTGGTTTGGGCCTTCTTAAGTTATCTTGGACTTTGCCCTAATTTATTCTCTGAGACACTAGATCAAAATCGTTTAGGTAATTCTGTGACTTATTATTATTCCTTCCATGCCTGTCCTGAAGAATTGTAGAATGGGCTAACCCCTCATGGATTGAGCATGGAGGATGCTCCTGAGACTGGGCCAGCCCTGTGTGTTTGCTCAGAGCTGCTTCTGTGATAGAACCAGTGATGATGTGAAGCTGGGCTTATCCAGCTATCACCTCCAGGGCCTCTTCACCTGGCTGTTTGTGTTGACCATGCTAGTTTCTGTGCCCTGAATGCCCAGATACACAGGCCTCTGTGCAGCTCTGCAGGCTTTACAAGTGGGGCTCATTTGTCTATTAAGTAGTGAGTTTGCTGTTACCTCAGTAATCTGGAAACAGACAAGATGAATCCACGTATGTGTTTTCTTTTTTTTTTTTTTCTTTTTTTTATTATTATTTTTAATCTTTTTAAATTTTACTTTATTTTACTTTACAATACTGTATTGGTTTTACCATACATCAACATGAACCCACCACGGGTGTACACGGTGTTCCCAATCCTGAACCCCCCTCCCACTTCCCTCCCCATACCACCTCTCTGGGTCATCCCAGTGCACCAGCCCCAAGCATCCTGTATCCTGCATCGAACCTAGACTGGCGATTCATTTCTTATATGATATTATACATGTTTCAATGCCGTTCTCCCAAATCATCCCACCCTCTCCCTCTCCCATACAGTCCAAAAGACTGTTCTGTACATCTGTGTCTCTTTTGCTGTCTCGCATACAGGGTTATCATTACCATCTTTCTAAATTCCATATATATGTGTTAGTATACTGTATTGGTGTTTTTCTTTCTGGCTTACTTCACTCTGTATAATTGGCTCCAGTTTCATCCACCTCATTAGAACTGATTCAAATGTATTCTTTTTAATGGCCGAGTAATACTCCATTGCATGTGTGTGTTTTCTATGGTTTTTTCCAAGTGGAAGATGTGTTTCTGTCATCTGTCTTGTCTGCTTAGGATCTGCTGAGCTCTGTGGCTTCCTAGTGTACCTGCACATGAAAGAACACCTGACCCTTCCATGTAAACCCCTTCAGAAGCCTGGGTTCGAAGCCCCGGCTGGGTATCCTGTGTTCTGATTCCATGAGCATGGCCAGCCTAAAGATGAATGTAAATATGTTACACCATTGGAACTATATTCAATATAATAGAAAATATTTAAAAAGAATTTTCAAGGAAACGTCAAGGCTGATAGTAACACTGAAAGAGTGGATGTGCCTCTGCAGGTCTTCATCTTGCAGTCACGAAGGCAAGCCCTGTCCTCAGCTATGGCCTGACTCTGGCCTTTTCCTTCTTGGAGGCTTGTCTCAGTTTCAGGATATGGATTGTGTGTGTTCCAGGAGCACCAACTGCCCCTCACTCATCTCCACTGAATCTTTGGAGAGGTCCCGTCACATCTGTGCACTCCCTGCAGAGCAGGGTGAGTTTATATCCAACACACTGTAAGAGCCACCTAACTTATCAGGTGGGCATCTGTCCTTTCTGAAGGCCTGGAGCTTTTACATCAGTTGGGTGGGGGTGGGATGGAATATGCATTCTGGGTTAGATGAGGAGAAGAGTTCCTGCTCCAGGACCTGTTCGCACCAGCTCAACACACCTTAGCTCCCACAGAGGCAGATCTTCATCTTAGAAGAGCCCCCAGCGAGACCCTAGTGGGGGTGGAGTGGTGGGCAGAGACAAGGGACAGGTGTCACTATGGGCAAGGAGACCTCCCCCGCATCCTGGAGGCTCCCTCCACAGGGAAGCAGCAGCTCTGGATCACCTTGGGGACCTGACTGAAGCCCCCTAGCATGAGGACCATAGAGATTCCCCGTCCTAAACCCAGCCTGTGGGGTAAGCCCTGTAGATTTGTTTCCAGAGGGGAGCTGTGGGGCGGGAAGAAGCTCTTAGAGATGGGGTGGGATAAGGCAAAGATGAATGAGACAGTGGGAGCATGGGGCCCTATTAATGGGCAGGTAGCAGAGACACAGAAGAAGCAAGAAACCCCAGGCCCCTGGACATCCACTCTGAATGTGAGATTCAACTCACAGTGTGTTTAGGTAGAAGCAGCTGAGTCCACAACTGGGGGTTGGCATTAGGATAAACTGAGGCTCAAGGAGTGACAGAGTTCAGCACATGGACCTTGACCCTTTGTTCTTCCTCTCCTGTCAGGCACTTAGGACAGGGGCCATTTGTCAGTCATTATTTTAGTTTGGCCTTACCCCAAACTTGGAGACTGGAAGGAGTTCGATTTTTTAAATGGAAATCAGAGGCCCAAAGAACGACTATAATATGTGGACAGTCATAAGGTGATTTAGCTGAGCTCATCTCCCAAGCATGAATGGGTGGGGAAGGCTGTGTGTCTTCAGCAGATACTTTACCCTATCTGAGCCTCAGATTCTCCCTTGTAAGATGAGGATGATTACTCCTATGCCTCAAGGTTGCTGCAAGGCTGAAATTTGGTGGAATATGCTCATGACCTGTGGGTCTTGGTGACAGAAGTGAACACACACTCAAGCGGATGTGACAGAAGTGATCAGACCCTCCAGCTGATGTAATGATTATTACCCAGGCTCCACCTGTTGAATATCTGGAGGAGCATCTGACAGCACTGAAATCCTGCTGCAGTGGGAAGGCACACTGATAGACTCCACTGTGGTTGCGTTCCCTCCCCGCCTCTCTCTGAAATCAATGAGTAAGCACTCTCCGGTGAATTGCAAGGCTTTTTATTGCTGGAATCCTCTATAATCAGACACTTGGATGTGGCAGGTTGCTGCCATGACTTAGGGATCAGGCAAGTGGCTTCCTTGGGTGCCTGGCAGGGACAGTTCCATCAGCAGAGAGAACTGGAGTATATTTTATTCTGTAAGAGAAGATGCAGAAACCTGGTGAGGCTTCAGGGTTCCAAGAGACAAGAAGCTGCACTGAACACAAGGGAAGGGTCTGCGGAGAGCGGCCTCTGAATACGAGTGGGGAAAGGTGGATACGTCCCAAAGAGTCTTCCTCCAATGGAGCAGAGACTGTGGTCTCCCTGGAGGGCTGAGGGCAGTCTCCTGGGATAGAATGGGGAACACTGCTGAAGACTAACTGGCAGGGCTCAGGAGTGATTCCTGGAAGTCTTCAGGGGTGAGTTGATCCCTGTCTGCTTCCTCCCCCTGGCCCTTGGACACTTAGAGCTGAAACAGCTGCTTGTCTCACCACCTCTATGGCATCAGACAAAAGATTCACCCTGACCCTCTACTCAGCATCCCAGGCCTGGGGAGGGCGGGAGGGCAGCTTTTGGAAGCAGCCTCCTCTTAGGGTATGTGTGGCTTAATGGCCCTTTGGCATCCAGGGACCAAGGAAATATGTGGGTGTTTGGTGGAATGGAGTAGGTCCTTGAGGCATTAGGGGAAAATCTGATGTTTGTAGAAGAGAAAGTCTCAATAGGAATGGATTGAAGCAGAGGCAGGTTCCTGTGCTGGAGAGGCGGGAGTCAGGGAGGCCAGAGCTGAAGCCCTAATCCAAAGGCAGGTGGCACCACNCTGAAATCAATGAGTAAGCACTCTCCGGTGAATTGCAGGGCTTTTTATTGCTGGAATCCTCTATAATCAGACACTTGGATGTGGCAGGTTGCTGCCATGACTTAGGGATCAGGCAAGTGGCTTCCTTGGGTGCCTGGCAGGGACAGTTCCATCAGCAGAGAGAACTGGAGTATATTTTATTCTGTAAGAGAAGATGCAGAAACCTGGTGAGGCTTCAGGGTTCCAAGAGACATGAAGCTGCACTGAACACAAGGGAAGGGTCTGCGGAGAGCGGCCTCTGAATACGAGTGGGGAAAGGTGGATACGTCCCAAAGAGTCTTCCTCCAATGGAACAGAGACTGTGGTCTCCCTGGAGGGCTGAGGGCAGTCTTCTGGGATAGAATGGGAGACACCGCTGAGGACCACCTGGCAGGGCTCAGGAGTGATTCCTGGAAGTCTTCAGGGGTGAGTTGATCCCTGTCTGCTTCCTCCCCCTGGCCCTTGGACACTTAGAGCTGAAACAGCTGCTTGTCTCACCACCTCTATGGCATCAGACAAAAGATTCACCCTGACCCTCTACTCAGCATCCCAGGCCTGGGGAGGGCGGGAGGGCAGCTTTTGGAAGCAGCCTCCTCTTAGGGTATGTGTGGCTTAATGGCCCTTTGGCATCCAGGGACCAAGGAAATATGTGGGTGTTTGGTGGAATGGAGAGGTCCTTGAGGCATTAGGGGAAAATCTGATGTTTGTAGAAGAGAAAGTCTCAATAGGAATGGATTGAAGCAGAGGCAGGTTCCTGTGCTGGAGAGGCGGGAGTCAGGGAGGCCAGAGCTGAAGCCCTAATCCAAAGGCAGGTGGCACCACTGAGTCAGGAGGGCCTGGAGGGTCCCAGGCCTGTGACCAGGCAGAGCTGAGCAGTCAGGGCCAGCTCTAGAGCTCCAGGGCTGGACTGAGTCTGCCTCCATGATCCTTGCCCACCCTGTGGGTGTCGGCCACATCCTCTCTACCTCCTCATTCATAAGGATCTTTCTGCACCTAGGTTCCCGGGAAAGAGCCAGGGTGGAGAGGATATGATCCCCCCCAGCTCCCAGTGCCCTGAATAGGCCCCTGACCTCCCTACACAGGCCCCACGGGCACATTCACACACAGTCTGACCCACCAGAGCACTCAGAGCATCCTGCTTATCCTGTGGTGTCAAATTCTCATCAACACAGCTCTTCAGGGTATCAGCAGTTTCCAGTACATCAGGGTTTTGGTTATACTTTTCAACTTGTTCAATATNTCACACACAGTCTGACCCACCAGAGCACTCAGAGCATCCTGCTTATCCTGTGGTGTCAAATTCTCATCAACACAGCTCTTCAGGGTATCAGCAGTTTCCAGTACATCAGGGTTTTGGTTATACTTTTCAACTTGTTCAATATAGGCCTCATGGCTTCCTGATATGAACAGGTCAACTGTGTCCCTCAAGGCTGGGCAGATGTCATCACACTCTGAAACAGAAAGAGAAGGGGACACTCCCTGTAAGGCACTCATCAGAACACCTTATTTCCTTCCCGCTCCTGAGAGGCTCACTCCTGCCCTGGGGAGGTGTCAGAACCCTTGGGGAGCCCAGGACGCAGCCACTCACTTCCACCCGCGATGAGGAGCAAGGCAGCGCAGAGCAGCAGGAGAGCTCCAGCCCGCGTCATGGTGCCGGTGGCAGGTGCTCCCTACTCACCTGGAGCCCTTTTATACCTGTGCTTGTCCTCACCCCAGGGGACTGTGTTGCATGCTTCCTTTTCTCAGGAGATTCTGCCAGGCCACAGTGTGAGAGTGCCCGGGGCTGCACAGGAGAAGCTGTGTGTGTTGGCAAGATGCTAGTCCTTGAGTCCACAGAGGGCACTGGCTCAGCCTCCTCCCCGCTGGAGGGCTCTGTGGGAGGGGCACCTGACTCAGGAAGCTTAACAACTGAAAATCCCCAGGTTGACCAAAAAGGACAAAAATGCTCCGTATCATGCCTCCTGAATGATGGCCGGTGGGAGCCTGTTAGAACATGTGACCCTGAAGAAAGTTTGATGTGGACTCATGGGTTTTTGGGAAGCTCGTGCTTAGGAATGGTCTCACAGGGAGTAAGTGCCAGGCAGGCAGAGCATGAGCCCTGAGTCTCTTGTCAGGCACTCTGGTGGCTCCCGCCCTGCTGTATCACTGTCCTTGATCTTGTCAGTGGCCTCTGCTGGGCCACTTTCTGAAATCAGTTATAGAGCCCTGAAATTTCTCATATGCTCTGCCCTAGAAGTTTCTAGTTTTCTCTTGACCTAGACCCGCCACCTGGTGACTTTGATAGTACCTTGTTCTACAAAGGAATATCTTCTGAAGCCTCTTCTTCTTCTTTTTGTTTTGTATTGGATTATAGCCAGTTAAGAATGTTATGATATTTCCAGGTAGACAATGAAGGGGCTCTTCCACATGTGTGCACATTATCCATTCTTTCCTATAGTCCCCTCTCATCTAGGCTGCCACAAAAGAACGAGCAGAGTTCCCTGGGCTCTACAGTTATCCTTGTTGGTTATCTATTTATTTAAAATTTATTTATTTTAAATTGGAGAATAAATGCTTTCCAGTGTTGCGTCAGTTTCTACCGTATATCTAAATGAATCAGTCAGAGGTATGCACATGTCCCTCCCTCTTGTACCTCTGTCCTACCTCCCAACCCATCCCATCCCTGTAAGTTTCACGAGCACCAGGCTGAACTACCAGCTGTATGCAACAGCTTCCCATTCGCTATTTCTTTTACACATGATAATGTATGCATTTCCATGCTGCTCTTTCAGTTCATGCCGCCCTCTCCTTCCCCTCCTGTGTCCATAAGCCTGTTGTGTCAGCCCACGTCTCTATTCCTGCCCAGCATATGGGCTCTTCAGTACCATTTTTCTAGATTTCTTATATATGCATTAATACACATTTGTTTTTGACTTTCTGACTTATTTCACTCTCTATAATAGGCTCTAGTTACACCTACCTAATTAAAACTAACTCTAATGCATTCCTTAATATGGGTTTTGAGTATTCCATTGTATATGGGTACCACCATTTCTTTATCCATTGATCCGTCGATGAACATCTAAATTGCTTCTATGTCCTAGCTATTGTGAATAGTGCTGCAATGAATATTGGGGTACATGTGCCTTTTTCAACTATAATTTCCTTAGTGTATATGCCCAGTAGTGGGATTGTTGGATCATAGGATAGTTTTATTTCCAGATTTTTAAGGAATGTCCACAGTGGCTATGTAATTTACATTCACCCCAACAGTGCTAGAGGGTTCCCTTTCTCCACAGCCTCTCCAGCATTTATTGTTTGTAGTTCTATTGATGATGTCCATCCTGACCGATGTGAGGTGATTCCTCATTGTAGTCTTGACTTGCATTTCTCTAACAGCAAGTATGGAAAACTCAGCAGTGGCCACAGGACTGGAAAAGGTCAGTTTTCATTCCAATCCCAAAGAAAGGCAATGCCAAAGAATGCTCAAACTACCACACAATTGCACTCATCTCACATGCTATTAAAGTAGTACTCAAAATTCTCCAAGCCAGGCTTCAGCAATACGTGAACCGTGAACTTCCTGATGTTCAAGCTGGTTTTAGAAAAGGCAGAGGAACCAGAGATCAAATTGCCAACGTCCGCTGGATCATGGAAAAAGCAAGAAAGCTCCAGAAAAACATCTATTTCTGCTTTATTGACTATGCCAAAGCCTTTGACTGTGTGGATCACAATAAACTGTGGAAAATTCTGAAAGAGATGGGAATACCAGACCACCTGACCTGCCTCTTGAGACAACTATATGCAGGTCAGGAAGCAACAGTTAGAACTGGACCTGGAACAAGAGTTGGTTCCAAATAGGAAAAGGAGTACATCAAGGCTGTATATTGTCACCCTGCTCATTTGACTTATCTGCAGAGTACATCATGAGAAATGCAGGACTGGAAGAAACACAAGCTGGAATCAAGATTGCCAGGAGAAATATTAATAACCTCAGATATGCAGATAACACCACCCTTATGGCAGAAAGTGAAGAGGGACTAAAAAGCCTCTTGACGAAAGTGAAAGAGGAGAGTGAAAAAGTTGGCTTAAAGCTCAACATTCAGGAAATGAAGATCATGGCATCTGGTCCCATTACTTCATGGCAAACAGATGGGGAAACAATGTCAGACTTTATTTTGGGGGGCTCCAAAATCACTGCAGATGGTGATTGTAGCCATGAAATTAAAAGACACTTATTCCTTGGAAGAAAAGTTATGACCAACCTAGATAGCATATTCAAAAGCAGAGACATTACTTTGCCGACTAAGGTCCATCTAGTCAAGGCTATGGTTTTTCCAATGGTCATGTATGGATGTGAGAGTTGGACTGTGAAGAAGGCTGAGCGCCGAAGAATTGATGCTTTTGAACTGTGGTGCTGGAGAAGACTCTTGAGAGTCCCTTGGACTGCAAGGAGATCCAACCAGTCCATTCTGAAGGAGATCAGCCCTGGGATTTCTTTGGAAGGAATAATGCTAAAGCTGAAACTCCAGTGCTTTGGCCACCTCATGTGAAGAGTTGACTCATTGGAAAAGACTCTGATGCTGGGAAGGATTGGGGGCAGAAGGAGAAGGGGACGACAGAGGATGAGATGGCTGGATGGCATCACTGACTCGATGGACGTGAGTCTGAGTGAACTCCGGGAGTTGGTGATGGACAGGGAGGCCTGGCGTGCTGCGATTCATGGGTTTGCAAAGAGTTGGACACGACTGAGCGACTGAACTGAACTGAACTGAACTGAATAGTAAGCAATATTGAGCATCTTTTATGTGTTGATTAGCGATTAGGATGCCTTCTTTGGAGAAATATCTGTTTAGGTCTTCTGCCCATTAACAATTCTTTTCTCCTGATGTTGAGCTGCATGAGTTACTTGTATATTTTGGAGATTAATCCTTTGTCATTTGCTTCATTTGCAATTATTTTGTCCCATTCTGAGTGCTGTCCTTTCATCTTGTTTGTGGTTTCTTTTGCTGTGCAAAATCTCTTAAGTTTGATTCATTCTCATTCGCTCATTTTTGTTTTTCTTTCCGTTACTCTAGGACGTGGGTCATAGAGGATCTTTTTGTGATTTATTTTAAAAAGTGTTCTGCCTGTGTTTTCCTTGAAGAGTTTTGTAATTTCTGATCTTCCATTTTGGTTTTCAATCCATTTTGAGTTTATCTTTGTGTGTAGTGCTAGGCAGTGTTCTAATTTCATTTTCTATAATACAGGTAGCTGTCCAATTTCCCTAACATCGATATTAAAGAGACTGTCTTTTCTCCATTGTAGCTTCCCTCATATGTCAGTTGGTAAAGAATCCACCTGCAGTGCAGGAGACCCCAGTTTGATACCTGGGCTGGGAAGATCTGATGAAGAATGGATAGGCTACCAGCTCCAGTATTCTTGGGCTTTCCTTGCGGCTCAGCTGGTAAAGAATCTGCTGCACTGTGGGAGACCTGGGCTCAACCCCTGGGTTGGGAAGATCCCATGGGGAAGGGAAAGACTACCCACTCCAGTATTCTGACCTGGAGAATTCCACGTAGTGTATAGTGCATGGGGTTGCAAAGAGTTGGACATGACTGAACGACTTTCACTTTCACATAGTCTTGCCTCCTTTGTTAAAGATAAAATGCCCATAGGTGTGTGTGTGTGTGTTTTCTGGCTTTCTATCTTGTTCCATTAGTCTATGTTTCTGTTTTTCTGCCTGTTCCATACTGTCTTGATGAGTGTAGCTTTGTAGTATACTCTGAAATCAGGAAGATTGATTCCTCCACCTCCATTCTTCTTCTGCAAGATCACTTTGCCTAAGGGGTCATTTGTGTTTCCGTATGAATTGTGAAATTTTTTGCTCGAACTGTGTGAAAAATACCATTGGTAATTTGATATAGATTGCATTGAGTAGTATCATCATTTTCACAATATTGATTCTTCTCTTCCAAGAATATGGTATATCTTTCCATCTATTTATGTCATCTTTAATTTCTTTTATCAGTGTCTTGTAGATTTCTCTATACAGCTATTTTGTTTCCTTAAGTAGGTTTATTGCTAGGTACTTTATTCTTTTTATGTTAATGGTGAATGGAAATGATTCGTTAATTTATCTTTCTGAGTATTCATTGTTAGTGTACAGGAGTGCAGTAATTCCTTTCTATGACTATAAAAATAAATTCACTGTTTAGGTCTATTAATTTTTGATAGTATCTTTAATGTTTTCTATGTATAATATCATGTCAGCTGTAAACAGTGAGTAACTTTTGCAAGTAATTCCTTTATATGACTATAAAAATACAAGTAGTTCCTTCCTATGACTATAAAAATTAATTCACTGTTTAGGTCTAGAAACTTTTTGATGGTATCTTTAATGTTTTCTATGCGTAATATCATGTCAGCTGCAAACAGTGAGTTTTACTTCTTCCTTTCCAGTGTGTATCCCTGTATTTCTTTTTCTTTTCTGTTTGCCAACGCTAAGACTTCTAAAACTACGCTGAATAGTAGTGGTCAGAGTGGGCACCCTTGTCTTGTTCCTGATCTTGAAGGAAATGCTTTCTGCTTTTCACCATTGAGAACAATGTTTCCTGTGCGATTATGGTACATGAGTTTTATGATGTTCAGGTAGATTCCTTCTATGCCAATTTTCTTGAGGTTTTCTATCATAAAAGGGTGCTGAATTTTATTGAAAGTTTTATTGCCTTTATGGAAATCATCATGTGATTTTTGTGTTTTAATTTGTTAATATGCTGCGTCATGTTGATTAATTTGCATATATTGAAGCATCTTTGCATCCCTTGAAATTACCTGACTTGATCATGGCATATGATCCTTATCTATTTTCAGTATCATGGTGTGTCCATGAGCATCCCAGACTCCGTAACTGTCCTTACCCTCATCCTTCCCTCTCTTTTTAGAAAATTTGTTTATTTTAATTGGAGGCTAATCACTTTACAAAATTGTAGTGGTTTTGCTATACACTGACATGAATCAGCCATGGGTGTACATGTGTCCCCCATCCTGATCCCCCTCCCACCTCCCTCCCCATCCCATCCCTCTGGATCATCCCAGTGCACCAGCCCTGAGCACCCTGTCTCATGCACTGAACCTGGACTGGCGATCTGTTTCACATATGATAATATACATGTTTTAATGCTATTCTCTCAAATCATCTCACCCTCGCCTTCTCCCACAGAGTCCAAAAGACTGTTCTATACATCTGTGTCTCTTTTGCAGTCTTGCATATAGGGTTATCATTACCATCTTTCTAAATTCCATATATATGCGTTAGTATACTGTATTGGTGTTTTTCTTTCTGGCTTACTTCACTCTGTATAATAGGCTTCAGTTTCATCCACCTCATTAGAACTGATCCCAGTGTATTCTTTTAAATGGCTGCATAATATTCCATTGTGTATATGTACCACAGCTTTCTTATCTGTTCATCTGCCGATAGACATCTAGGTTGCTTCCATGTCCTGGCTATTATAAACAGTGCTATGATGAGCATTGGGGTACACGTGTCTCTTTCAGTTCTGGTTTCCTTGGTATGTATGCCTAGCAGTGGGATTGCTGGGTCATATGGCAGTTCTGTTTTCAGTTTTATAAGGAATCTCCACACTGTTCTCCATAGTGGCTGTACTAATTTGCATTCCCACCAACAATGTAAGAGGGTTCCCTTATCTCCACACCCTCTCCAGCATTTACTGTTCCCTCTAGCAATCATAAGTTTGTTCTCTAAGTCTGTCATCACTTTCTGGCTTGTAAATGAATTCCTTTGTATGTTGTCTTTTTAGGTTCTGCATACAAGAGATGTCCTAAGACATTTCTGCTTCTCTGTCTGACATTTCAGTCAGCATGACACTCTTTAGGTCCATCCATTTTTGCAACCTCTTTCACCTCTTGAGTGTCTCTGTACTGTTCCCACCAGACCTCTCCTCTTGAGGAAAAGCCAAGCCCTTTCTAGGCCACAATCTCTGGGCCAGTTGCACAACCGGCCCTACACTATTGCTGCCTCTATGAAGTTATCCCTGCCTTTCTCTCTCCCTCAGTGTCTCCTGTCTGCTTCTTGACCTGACCAAGTATATTCCTGCAGCAGGGCCTCTGCACATAGAGCCCTCCTGGCCAGGAAAGCTCTCCTGCCAGTGACTCCATGATTTGTTCCCTCATCCTCAGGTGTCTTCATGTATCACAAAGCACAGATTTCCCCAACTACTGAGCTCTAATATCAAAGCAGTCTGCCCGTCTCCTCCCTCTACAGCTGTCTGTCTTCTCTCCCTGCTTCATCTTCGCCCAGAGCACTTCTTCCTGTGGGGTCACTGTCTTTCACTCCCTCTTAGGTGATGAAGAGCTTCAGGAGAGCGAGAGCTGTGCTGTGTGCTGCAGTATCCCAGGACTAGGGGAGGGCCCCGCATTCGGTAGATGTTGCACAGTGTTGCTAGAATAATGGCAGAAATATCCCATCTCTCTGGAGCTGATAAGCAGGACTATCTTTTGTGTTACTTACTCTTGATGTGTTTATGAATAGTGCCTGGAATTAATGAGAAACGCTGCCCAGAATTGAGCACAAGCTGGAGTCAAGATTTCTGGGAGAAATATCAATAACCTCAGATATGCAGATGACACCACCCTTATGATAGAAACTGAAGAAAAACTAAAGAGCCTCTTGATGAAAGTGAAAGAGGAGAGTGAAAAAATTGGCTTAAAGCTTAACATTCAGAAAACAAAGATCATGGCATCCGGTCCCATCACTTCATGGCAAACAGATGGAGAAACAGTGGAAACAGTGGCAGAGTTTACTTTTGTGGGCTCCACAATCACTGCAGATGGTGACTGCAGCCATAAAATAAAAAGACACTTACTTCTTGAAAGAAAAGTTATGACCAACATTAGACAACATATTAAAAAGCAGAGACATTACTTTGCCAACAAAGGTCCATCTAGTCAAGGCTATGTTTTGTCCAGTAATCATGTATAGAGTTGGACTATAAAGAAAGCTGAGCACAGAAGAATTGATGTTTTTGAACTGTGGTGTTGGAGAAGACTCTTGAGAGTCCCTTGGACTGCAAGGAGATCCAACCAGTTCTTCCTAAAGGAAATCAGTCCTGAATATTCATTGGAAGGACTGATGTTGAAGCAGAAATTCCAGTACTTTGGCCACGTGATGCAAAGAGCTGACTCATTTGAAAAGACCCTGATGCTGGGAAAGATTGAAGGTGAGAGGAGAAGGGGACAACAAAGGATGAGGTGGTTGGATGGCATCACCAACTCAATGGACATGAGGTTGAGTAATTCCAGGAGTTGTTGATGGTCAGGGAGGCCTGGTGTACTGCAGTAAATGGGGTTACAAAGAGTCTGACACGACTGCGTTGACTGAACTGAACTGAACTGAGCTGAATAAGGTAAAGGTTTAAAATGTTTGATAAGTCAGAATCAAGTAACCTTTCACGGGAGGCACCTGGCTGTCCCTTCTCTGAGCCACCTGTGGAAGATTAATGTTTGCTGAAGAGCTAATCTGGGTTTGGACATATGGTGGACTATAGGCAGAACCTTGTGCCAAATAGGATTCACATCCGGTAACTGCTCTTGGCAAAGAGGCACCAAGTACTGAGCTGCAGTGTCAGCTGACCTCCTTGCAGCCCCTCCTCACCATGGCCCCAGCTGCCTGGGATCCACCCCTCTGAAGGTCACCCCTAGGAGGGCCTCAAGTGGCTGCAGGTGTGAGTTAAAGTTTCCTGAGCAGAAAGGTAAACACCACATGGCCCAGGCTGCACATGTTGGCTCTTTGTCTGTGGTGGCAGGACTTCTGCTCATGGATCCCATGCCTCCTGTCCTTGAGAAGAGACTGCCCCCAAATGCCCTCCGCAGCTCTGTGAGGAGAGGAACCAGGACCTGGAGTGCTGAGGAACACAGGTGGCTACTATGGATCCAGTCAAGTGCCCTTTCAAGGGTGCCACAGGGTCCTCTGAGACGTCCCCGATCATGGGGACATTTGGTGACATCAGAGTGAAGAGCTGGTTAGGGTCAATGTAGGAATGCTGCTGATGTAGCCCTGTCCTAATCCAGGTCATCATTGTTGTTTTCAATGTGTTTAAAATTGAAGGATATTACTTTACAATAGTGTATTGCTTTCTGCCATGTAACAACATGACTCAGCCATAAATAAACATATATCCGTTCTGTGTTGAATAATACGCATCCTCCACCACATCTCACCCCATAGGTTGTCGCAGAGTACAGAGTGGAGCTTCCTGTTTCAAGTTGTTATTAATAAAATTTTAAGTTGGGATGATTTTAGTTTTACAGAAAAAGTGCAAATATTTGTCAAAACTGAGAGACAACATTGGAATCTTACGACTAAATGTTACAATTTATCTGAATTTCAGCTGCTTATCCATTAATCTTGGATTCCGTGATCCTATCCAGACCGGAAACTCGCTACATTCACTGTCATGTGTCCCTAGTGTCCTCTGCTCTGTGGAGTTACTCATTCTCTCCTGGTCTGTATGGCCTTGAACAGTCTTGAGGAGAACTCTCAGGGACCAGGGATGGTAGAAGGCCCTCAAGCTAAGTTAAGCTGCTGTTGTTCTGATACTGTCGAGTGGGGTTCCGACTTTGGGTTTTGAGGAAGACACCACACAGGTGAAGCTCCCTTCCAGTCCCCTTACATCAGGGTACATGTGACAGCAGTGTGTCTTACCACTGGGAATAATCAGCCTTGATTAGCTGATTATTTGAGTTGGCCAGGTTTCTGCAGCGCTTTCCTCTCTTCCTCCTCTTTTCTTTGGAGACAGGTTCCTAAGCCTAGCCCACACTCATGGAGGGCAGAGCAGTAGGTTCTTCCTCTGGAAGAATAGTCTATGTCTATTATTTAGGATGTTTCTGTAAGGAATGGTTGTCTCCTCTCCCACATTGATTTATTTAGACAGTAATTTATATCAGTATGGATTCACACATATTACTTTTTACATTCATTTATCACCGAATACTCTGTTACTTATTTTGTCTGTCAAACCCTTTCCAGTTTGGCCACTAGTGTTTTCAAGGGCCATCTCAAATGGTTTGTCCCAATAAACTGCTTTCCTAACGTGGAGGGTTGAGTTTGACTCTGAAAGAGTTTTCAATACAGAGTGCCACCTGTGATCAACTCAGCCCTCTGGGCCTTAGAACTCCCATCCACGGTGGTCGGTAGGGCTGTGCATCTCAGAGTCTTTGCCCCAGGAGACAAACCCTCAAACCCACAGCTTCTCCCTGATGTTCCTGGATAGACTGTGCAGTGCAAGCACCTCCCGAGACCAGGCTCACTGTGGAGGAGGCCAGGAGAAGTGGCAAGGCTGGAGCCTGCTCAGGAACCAGCGGGCTGAAAGGCCTGAGGAAAGCTGGTGGCATGACCCAAAAGTACAGAATTACCAGCGCCTGAGAAAAGCCACGTGGCCTTAAGTCCTGCGACTTCCTTGTTGGGGCATGAATCAGAGCCCAAGGCTTCTGACCAGCAGTGTCAGAGCCCTGCCTAGAGACTGCAGATGTTAAGACATCTGGGGGCTTCAGTAAGGCCCAGCTCCGCATTCTTATCTACAGGATTAAAGTGTGGGGGGAAAAGCCAGAATTCTGGATGACCTTTTTTCTACTTTACAGTGGCATAGATATGTCCTTGACATTTTGGTGATTCCATGTGCTCAGTTTGGGGGAGTGCTTCCCTCAGAGCCAGGATAGGTTGGGGGAAGGATGATCAGAAAAGCAGGTGATGGTTGCGGACCAGCAAACAGAGCATTTGGCCTCAACTGGAGTCACTTAGTTCCACTTATTCTTTGGCAAAGATATCCCCACATGGCTTCCAAGAGCTCTGGTCTTAGAGTAGGATGGTCTTCCACAGTAAACATCCCAAGGGCTAAGGGAGCCACATGTGCCTGGAGCCTGGCCACAGGCCTGTGGTCCAACTGGGAGGCAAGTGGGCTGGGCTTGGGGAGCTAGTGGTGTATAAAGCAGGCAAAACCCTGCCCTGAGCAGAGCACTCCAGCTGCCACCATGATGAAGGGAGCACTGCTTGTGCTGGCCTTGCTGGTGACCAGAGAGCTGACCTTCAAGACGAATGAGGGTAGGAAGGAGGGTCCAGATGGCCCTCCTGATCCTTGCCCATTGCCATCTCACTGCATCCTTCCCAGTCCTGTCCAAGCTGATTCTAGGCACAGATTCTGAGGGCAGGTGGCAGATCAGTGCCCAGGAGTCCTGCACAAACTCCCTGGGGCTTCCAGTCTTTGAATGGGGGAGGGGGTGGCATGGAGCTGGAAGGGTCATTATCTGCACACACCCTGAGGGATAGTTTGCTGGGGGTAGTGGTGCTCGTTGGGAGGGAGGAAGCAAGCTGGTATGCCTGGGGGCAGTGGTCAAAGGCAGAGGGGTCTCCAGGTCTAGCCCCTCTTGAGCCTCCCTTCCATTGGGAGTGCCTCATAGGGAAGGCTTTCTTCCTTATGTAAGCAGTCCTGGGAGAGGCAGAGTCTCTGTGGGAGGTGAATCTGGAAGCTTTGGATGTGTGAGTTCCTATCAAGTGGTGGGAACTGGGAACCTTCTGACCAAGCGATTCTTTTGATGAGATGTTTTCTGTCTCTGCCTTTAGTGGAAGCGTGCCCTGTGTTTTTTGAAGGCCTTAGTGCTATAATCCTTGCACTCCCAAGTAAAGCACTGAATGAAACTTTGGATTCGGTCGATGCTAATGAAGCTGAAAAAGCAGCCGCTGAAAAAGTCCGGCATTGCTTCGTTGAAGCAGGACCTCAGAACAGGCTTAATCAGCTGAAATATAAGGTAACTTACCTTTGCCCACAGTTACCTTGAGAACTCGCATGCAGCATAGTTCAGTATGCCACATGGTAATAGATCATTTGATCCTGGAATGTGTGATAGAGCTATAAACAGAGAAGCACATAAACCTTTTGCCCCAACCTGCAGCCCCTGTAATATGCAAGCACAGTCCACGTGCACATCCAGCCTCCTGTTCCCGAATCTGTCTCTATCATGTCAATCAGCCCACACACAATAGGCGTCTACTGTCAGTGCACTAGGACACGTGTGTTGACTCCTGTAATTTTCTTTCCTCACTGAGAGGAAGTAGCATTGGAGGAGGAGCACTTTAATCTTTGCAGGAAAAGAAGCATTCAGCTCACACATGTGTAGCAGTCCTGTCATCTCCACTTTCAGAATATTTAAAAGGAGTCCCAGCTTTTAGGTCTCCTTCCAGCATGGGACTCCTTGGATTATAAGCTGTCTGACCTGTGGTCATATCACCTCCTCTTTATCCCTTTTTGATGGCCATTGCTCTGGCTCAGAGCCCCATTTCCACCGACATGTTCTCAGTGCCTACGAGCCAGAATTTCCACTCTGGGGTTTTGGTGCCTAATATCCTGGGGCAGCTTCTAGGTTCGTGCAGCCGCTCACTTGGGCTAACAGTATCTCTTGAAGAACCATCTTTTTGCTGTGGTTGTTTTCTTGTGATTTAGTATTTGAGATTTTGAACAGTCTCTGCATATTTTCCACAAATGTTAATCATTCAAAAAGCAGAGGTTTGCCACAATCCAGAGTTTCAAGCACTAATAGAAGCATCCAGGGCACAATGAGTTGTTTACGACACCTACATGCACATTCCCTGCACCCAGCATACCTGAAAGAATAGGCTCAGGTGCAGGAGGTGTGACCCAAGCCCAGTCTCCAGCACTTTACTCCTCCTTCAGGACCAGTCCTGGCTGTTCCCTGCTGACCCTTGTCATCTCCTCCCCTCCCTGGCGTGACTGGTGGCTCTGTCTCCCTCCTGACACCTGTGCCTGGGCTACTAGGGAGCCATCCTCCCCCTGGTGCCTGTTGGCAACCCCCTCTCCAGTGGTGGGTCTGTGGGTAGAGGTTCTTGTTGAGGATGGGGCTGAATCCCTGAGAGTGAGGTGTGACTTGATCCTGGGGTGACAGGATGGGCCAACTGTGGTCTCAGGTGTCCCTCCACCTCCTTCTCCCTTGCAGGCATCCATCGTCTTCAGTGATGATTGCACTGGCTATAAATTGTCCTCGGTGGTGAATGCTCTTATAGGATTGGTTTCCAGTCTGCTCTCTTTGGTGTGATAAGCTTTGCCAGTTGTGCCGGGTCTGCATTTGATCTGCCTGCCCTGTTCTTCTGTTCCTGAAGCTGGAATCCAGACCCCTTCCCCACCTGATGTGGTCTCCCTCAGGCTGAATCTAATAAAGTCACTGCAACATTGCTCACTGTGCCCAGTGTCTGTGTTTTGTTCAGGGAGGATGTGAGGCAGGAGGTCTAGAGCGATGGTGAGAAGTGACACAGGTGGTCACTGGGAGCTTGGGGATCAGGGTCAGATAGAACCTACACCCCGTCCCTGGCAAATGTGGGAGTATGGGCAAGTTTCTTGTAACTTTCCAAGTCATTCTGTCATCTGCTACACAGGGATTTTGTGTGAAGTTAAGCAAAATAACAAACGTGTAACCCGTGACATCACTAGCCTGGCAGGATAAAATTGTTGTTTGGGGCACAGATAATATGTCTCACTCTGGCCTTCAGCACTGTGGAAGAGTCTCCAGTCCCTCTAGTTATTGACAGGTGACTTCAGAGATGACCTAAGAGGGTCCTCACTGGTCCCCTCTTTCTCCCAGTGGCATTCTACATTTTCTACTCCTTAGGTGGGTATCTAGGTGGAGCCTGCATTTGTTCAGGGATGCTTA
>SJYO01048077.1:6759-40000 GCA_006410555.1 Capra ibex
GGAGACAACTGTTAAAGAATTCGGATCGGATTCTTTATAGAAACTTAAGGAGGTTTGTTTTGTGTGAACGGAAACCATGAGTCCATGGAGACCGATACTGTCGACAAGGACGGTCCAAGAAGTACCCTGTCCGGTACGTCCGGTGATAGGACATCTCTTAAAAGAGAGGGAAAGGTAAGTGTAACCGTTGACGTGCGAAACGAAAACGACGATGTACGTCAAAATGGAAATAGGGTCTGTCAAACGAAAGAAGAGACTAGAAGGGGTGAACATGTCTGCAAATGTTATTGGTTTGGTAACGTTATTGGCAAAGAATTGGATTATCTTAAACCATCCCTCCCCGTCCTACCCCCCCATCCCATCCCACTCTCACTCCCCTACCCCGGAGTGGCTTGTTGTAGATCCCGGTATCAAGGGATTACCATTACCTTGAGTACGGGGACATCACTTTCGTGTCTTAGGAGGAGTCACTTGACGGTCCCTTAATTAAAGGACCTTAATTAAATTTCTTTCTGTAGATTAATCCTCCTTAAAAACCCACTGTAAAATGTAAAAACAAACACTTGCCACTAATATCAAGTATATTAAAATATCAAAACACTAAAATGGTCGAATTTCCCTAACACCACAAAGAAAAATAAAATTTTCGATTTTTGACAAAGAATTAAGGTAACTTATGTTTTTTTTTTAATTTTAGACGTGTTATAAAATTTCTCACCTCCGAAGCAAGACTAATAACCGTGAAACGAGATGACTTGACTTACAATTATTGTAAACATCTTCTCTGTGTGTCCCTTTCCATACAGAAATATAATTCACTGTATTGTCGTGGGTTACGTACTTAATTACCAACCCCAAATCTCTGTCCGGTACAACCTGATTTGGGGAATAAGGACAAAAGTCGGGAACTCATTATTAGGTTTTCAAATAGACTTCTCTCACCCCAGTCAACAGTCTGAGGATCCATAGATGGCCGGTCGTCCCGACCTTAATTTACGTCGTCGACCATCCATATCCTACCCCGTTCTCTAATGGAACAGACAAACAACGACGGACCTCTCTACGAACAGGTGTACGGTCACCCCGGTTTCGACACTGAAACACCGGTCTCCTACAGAGACTAAGACGGAACCCAAGGGACTTCCACCTCCCTGTCGTGTGTCCAAGAAACCGGTCTCTTTCTGGTGGTGGTGGTGGTGGGGACGGGGGGGTTGGGGGCCGGAACGAGTGACTTTAAGGGAGTCCTGAGCAAGGTCTCATCCAAGAAGTCCTACCCGTAAGCCCAGGGTGGGTCTGAGTACCTCGACCGACCGGTCTCGGACGACACCTTACTCCGAAACCCGTCACGTCGGGACCTCCTCGAGGGTTAGCTCGAAAAGGACGACGACAACTTCCGTCGGAAAAGGCCCTCCGTGTGGGTCCGGGACAGAACTTAGGTGTACGACGACGTGTGGTGGGGTCTGGTCCTCTTCGTGACGTACCCGGTCGAGTGACGGGTCAAGGACTTGGACGACATGGACGTCCTCGAGATGGACTTGAGGTAGAGGAAGGAACTCTCGACGGACGTGGTCCACGAGTCCACTCCGCACCACGGTCGAGTCGTCTGGCGAGGTGTCTGGTCTTGTCTGGAGAGAGTAAAGTAATGGGAGTCCCGCAGAAGAGACACGGGCGACCCCTGTAACGGTCTCACGTGCCCGGCGAGCCTTCAGGAGTGCTACGGTGACTAGACAGGGGACCACAGAACAGTCCAGTAGAGGGACCAATCCCAGTCTCCGTACCGGATCCAATCTACGACAGTTTCCCCTGAACAATGACCCGAAGGTGTGTCACCCCCAGTCCACACTACGGGAACACATAAGAAAGGCTCTCTCACTACAGAATCGACTCTACTACTGTCTATTCATTCACTCTTCCTGTAACCAGATAGTCCGTACTCCAAACTTCTGACTTGGAGACAGACAGGGGAGGATGGATTGTGAAGACAGGACTCGACAAAATCCGAGGTCCACTCGACACCCTTAACCCACTAAGACCTCTACTGTTCCTCCCTAGTCTTCCCCTTTTAACACCGAGGATGCATCAGGTCTCTTTTCTTTTTCAGTTTTCTCGTAGTAACAACTTTATAGAGGTTTGAGAAATTCAGGTTTAATGTTAGTAAAAGAAGATTCTGAAGACTTATGTATCCTTTAGGAGTCATTCTCCAATAACGAGACGGAACTCGTGTCACTAGTTTTGACTCTCCTACGTCGGATCAGACAGACATACCTACTCAACGTAACTAAGGAAAAAACCTTCTACGTTTGAGATTCGTAATCCTTATTTATATAAGTGAATCTTTGGTCTTCTTCTTTCTTTCCTTCTTAACATACACCACTACCTGTCTAACACAGGGGGCTTATAGACCCCCTATAAGTGGGTCCCTAGTAGATATTGATGTCCCTGGGAAGTCGGGTACAGGTGACGTAGGTCGACAAATTAAGTTGATCAGTACAGGACATTTTTGTAGAATTAAGGACGTTTCGTTTATGATCATTCGACTTTATCCTTTATTGTAAACCAACCACAAACTAAGGGTGTAACTTTTATCAAATAGTAAAACACGTACCCCTCCAGTATGGGTACACACGTGCTGGAAAGGGGTACTTCTGGGGGACGGAAGGACAGTTCTTCCACTCTCCATTCGAGGTTCGGTCACTCTACGGAACACAAGGCCACTTTGTCCGGAGAGGAGAGGTGTAGGGAGGTGGGTGGCGGAGACTGGGACCCTGACTTACGGTAGAGAGGGGTCCACGGACTTCTGGTGAGATCTCTGGGACAACTAGTGGTTGACGGACTAAAACCTCGGTCTACACTACATGGACAGTGTCAAGAACTTACAGTCGGACGATTTCCTGGACCCGGAGTCACCTCAGTTGAACTGGTCGGAGTCGAACCTCGGGGACGTCCATGACTGGTTCTCCTGGAACCGGTATGGCGTCCTGGACCTGTTCGCGTCGTAGTACCTGAGAGTCAGGTCACGGGAGGAAGGGACGGAGACGACGACGAGGGTCGAGTGGTAGAAGTCGAAGACACCGTTGGTGTGGAGTAACCGGTACGACCAGTCCAGTTTTACTGTGGGTCCTGGACCGATCTTCTTGTTTCCCTGGTCTGTAAACATAACTTTAGTTCCTTTCATGGGTTCTGTTCACACAAAACAAACCTCCTCTAGTTTCTGAAAGAATCAGATCCGAACTCTTTAACGGTCGTCTCCATCACCGATATTTCCCTGGTCCACCTAGGGAATGTGGGTTCCGTTTGGGTTCTAGGTACGAAGGATACACCTAAATGCGAAAGATACGTCCCTCTCGAGGGTCAATAACTTTCTGGGCACCCTGTGTCCTCAGACGACAAGCCTGACGTCTCGTCCTTGGGCACCAACCTTAAAGGTGGACCCCATCGCCGTCTATGTTTTGGTCGACGGAGGAACCTCGTCTTACACCGGGACACCCCTACGACTTCGGCCCCTTGGTGTCTTCTACGGGAGACCAAATCCCCACACAGATATCCACACGACAGGTGATGGAAGAACCGGTAACCAGATCTAAACTCGGTCATCGGACACGCACCGAGTGTCGGATCCCGGAACGGACAAAGTGACTAGAGGGTCCCAGACAAGTGGGACAGGACCGGACAGGTGGTGGGGAAAGAAGACGGAGGTCGGTGGGGGTTGTGTGGTCGGAGACGGAGGACTGATAGAGGGAGTGAGGGGCGGGTGTTGTTGGATCACTCAGGGTGTCCAAATGACTTGGGACCCGACGGTAACACGATAATACAGGGTAGAGAAACGTAAACGGGTTCGAACCCTAGTAGTCAAGTCAAGTCAGTGAGTCAGCACACACTGAGACACTAAGGTACTTAACGTCGTTCGGTCCGGAGGGACAGGTAGTGGTTGAGGACCTCAAATGGGTCTGAGTGTAGGTAACTCAGTCACTACGGTAGGTCCGTAGAGTAAGAGACAGTAGGGGAAGAGGAGGACGGCGGTTAGGGAGGGTCATGGTCTCAGAAAAGGTTGCTCAGTTGAGAAGAGTACTCCACCGGTTTTATGACCTCAAAGTCGAAATCGAACCCAAGTACCGGTCCCGGTTTTCCTCACACTCTCCATCAGTCTCCTTCCGCCTTCGTAGGTCCTAGGGGTGCGGAAGAATCAACACTCGGACCCACGAGTCCCCTGTCCCCGGTGCACCTGACGACAACATTAAGACACGTATCGACACTGGAACGTCGGTGGTCAACAGTGTAGTCCACTTCTCCGGTGGGAGAAATCCCACCTCCACTACCTCCTACCGTTCCGTGACCACCTGTCTCTGTACCGCCCCTAGTCCACCCTCAACATCGTCGACCACCTTCTGTAGTACCTTCTCCACGTCAAATACCGTCAACTCCTTGTCCCCAGCAGGGTCCTTGACCCCCTCTTCTACCACCTCCTCGTTCCGGTCCTTTCGGACCTCCGGTCTCACTCGTAGACCACGATCTACGCGACGTCCGTGACCGGCGGGACGTTCACCTTGACTCAACACTCTTACTCTTTTTAGAGTCCCGGATACAAGCTAAGTACACGTTCTTGGTAGTTTCCTCCCGCGTAGGGAACCGAGCCTCTTCGCGGTAGTAGGTCCCGTAGGGACCAAAAACCGGGTTATGACATAGGAAAGATAAAGAGGAATCCCAGACGAAGAGTCCTCCCCGTCCTCGTCCTCGTCCTCCTCCCTACCCCAGTTCCCGTGTCTTTCTCGTGACCTCCGACTAACCAGGACACGTTAACCGTCCGAGGTTTCCGTGTTTACTCATCTCAGGACCGTCCCGGTGTGGACATTCACAGTATCGATACTGAAACTTACAGAAGAAGTCCGGACATATACTCCTCCTCGTCGTGGACTCTGGAGATTCAGCACCTACTGGTGTCTGTCATGAGGTCTCGTAGGAGCCGTCTGTCAACATTTACACCTATTAGGACCCTTTATCGACTCTGCACCTTCAGTGTGTGTGTGTGTGTGTGTGTGTGTGTGTGTGTGTGCATGTGTCAGGGAACCTGACGTTCCTCTAGTTCGGTCAGTCAGGATATCCTTTAGTTGAGACTTATAAGTGACCTTCCTGTCTACGACTTTTACTTCGAGGTTAAGAAACCGGTGGAATACCCTTCTCGGTTGAGTAATCTTATGTGGGATTACGACCTTTTCTAACTTCCGTCCTCCTCTTCCCCTACTGTCTCTTACCCTACCAACCTACCGTAGTGTCTGAGTTACCTGATCTTGAACTCGTTCAAGGCCCTCTACCACTTTCTGTCTCTTAGGACCACATGACGTTAGGTACCACAACGTTTCTCACTTGTGCTGACGTGTTTTTGTTCAATAACCGACAGAACGAACGAAAAAAAGAACAAAGAAGTCAAAAAGTGAAGATTAATTTTAACAAGAAACTTTGAGTACCTTCCAGATCCTGGATTTCAAAAAGATGTTTATTCTCCGTTCCATGTAACCACACACCCCCTCCCCAACCCCCCCTCGTCCGAACCCTTTCGGAACGTCCCAGGACGAGTCAATATACTACTTTGTCTGACTGTCACGATTCAAAACAATATTTAACTTTAAGGTTATGACAATCACCTTTATGTGTAATAAAGTTAGTGAAACTTTTTCGTAAATTGAGATGGACGTATAATCTTACCTTGTCAGTCATAGTTTAGACGGACGTTACGTCCTCTGGGTCCAAACTTCGGACCCAGTTCTTTTAGGGGACCTCTTCTTTTAAGATTGGATAACACCCTAAAACGGACCCTCTAGGGTACCTATCACCTCGGACCATCCGATCTTAGATACCCCAACGTTTTCAGTTTATGGTGAATCGTTGATTGGGTGATACTGTACGTAATAGTCTTTTAGAGAATAGATGTATATATTTGTCGATAGGATCTTTTGATTGATACTTTGTGTGTGTACCCAAGTATCCGTCGAACTTATTTTTCCGTTTTATTCTCGGAGTTTAAAGTCCGTGTCATTTTACCTGGATATTCTGATACACGTAAGTAGGTTCCCCTAAGATTGGTCGTTAGTTTTCCTTACAAGGTGTCGATGTACGTTATTCTTACGTAGAGTGAACAGACTTTCTTTTGGTTCTGGTCCCCTTGTCTTTGAGATAACACTCTAATAAAAATAAATTTTAAACTTTGTTTCTTCTCCTTAGGGATCACGATCTCCAGTCTCTTTACAAATGAAACCCCTCGTCTCTCACTGGTCCTTCCTTGTACCTCTAAAGTTTCGATGAACTACCACCTCTCTACCTCGTTCATGTTAAAGTCAATGTTCAGTTCGTTCTGAAACAAACGAACCCGAGGTTTTATTGACACCTACCAATGACTCCAGTACTTTAATTTTCTGCGAGTGAGGAACCTTCTTTTCGACACTGTCTTGATCTGTCGTATCATTTTCTGTCTCTGTAATGAAACGGTTGATTACCGGTATTTCAGTTTCGATACCAAAAGGGTCACCAGTCTATTTCTACCTTCTTGACCTGGCACGACTTCTTGACTAAAAAAACTTGACACCATGACCTTTTTTCTCTTCTTACAACTCTCAGGGAATCTGACGATTCTCTAGGTTGGTCAGTAAGGATTTCTTTTAGTTGGGACTTATAAGTCACCTTCTTGACTACGACTTCGAGGTTACAAAACCGGTGGACTATCCTTCTCAGTTGGGTAACCCCCTTTTGTTGTTGTTGTTGTTGTTGAACTACGACCCCTTTATGACTTCTGTCCTCTTCACCACTGTCTCCTACTCTACCAACCTACCGTAGTCGTTGGGCTACCTTACTCAAATTCGTTCGAAATCCACTATCACTAACTGTCCCATAAGACCACACGACTTCAAGTATACCAGTGTCCCCCAGACTTTTCTGACTCGTTTACTTGTTGTTTTCGATCCGTCGCAGAAATACATTTCGACCGACTTGTAATTATCCCGAAAACACTTAAAGACCTCGACCCATCTTGTATTAATAATGAGTTTAGGGAACGACTCTGTGCAGACGTTACGAAACACAACCATCAGTTAGTAGAAACATCAAAAAGACCCACCGCGAACCCTCAAGGAGTGCTACTACCTACGACAGAGAGAGTCAGGGTCGACTTGATTTCAAGTCTAGCACCGGAGACAAAGTCCTCCGTTAGGACTTGTTAACGAGACCGAAAAACTTACTTACTACTATGAACCAAACCACGAGACAGAAAAGGAAGTCGAAGTCTTTGACATCGGTCACGAACCTTGTACATTTCTGGGAGAACAAGGTCACGAAGGTTCTCACTAAATACTTCCTACAGTGGTCAAACTCTTAAAACTCCGTTTTGCCTGTTTCGTTTAACAAGTACAAAGGTACGGTGTAAGATTTTACACGGAGATGTAACGGTTTACGTCTTCTAGACATTAACTTTTACGTCGTGTGTATCCCGTAAAGTGGTCCAAACTCTGACAAGAAGTACACGACATTCTCTTGGACTAGACAAAACTACCTGTTAAGTATTTAAAATGTCTGGCACCTCCCGAGGACCCTTGACACCTGTGAAAGTTACACTGTGGCTCGACCTTGCCCCACCCTTTGTTCGCTACCGTGACGACCGTCAATCTCACGTAAGGGTCGATAGTGGGTAGACGAAGAGTTCGAAGTCTACCAGGGAGTGCACCTAGTGTTGGAACTGTAATAAATCTTGAGAGTTCGTCGACTCCGTAAATTTCCGATACACACAGAGGAGAAGACCGACGGGTAAATAATATGCGACAGGTATCATTTTCAGTAGTTCATTGTACTAGTCTATAGGAAAGTACCCTAGTTGTCAGAACGAGACTGTACGACCTCAGGTTTTCAGACAAAAGAGGTCGGGAAGGTTTGATGTACAAGGCAGACCTAGGTATTCTGACTTCGTACGGACCAGTAAACGTACTCAGACACTTTTACTCCGGGGTGGAACTTGTACCGAGTCACTCCAGCCCTCCAGAAAGTTCCAGTATTGAGACAAGAAACATCCTGTCTTAGGACCTCCCCGGTACTACGTCCGACCAGGGGGACCCTAAGGTAACCACTCAAATCCAGAAAGCCCTATGGTGACAATTGTAAATGTAGACTTCACCATGTAACGAAACTTAATTCTCCTGAAAGTAGGAACGGAGGATTACTCTCTTGTGGAGGTTTATCTGTTACTCCGGTGTCTCTCTCGTTAAGACTTAACACTTCGTCTCGACCGTCTCTCGAGTAAATATTAGTCCAAATCTACTGCCGAGTTTGTATTGTACTGACAGAGAAGGAAGTGTAAGTCTGACTTTTCGACCACTCTACTAGTCACCGAAACTACGACCCAAGGACTCTAAAAATCCAACATAGACGTCCTCCTTAGACCTGAGTGTACCGGGAAGAAAGGAGACCTTCTACTCAGGGACCAGTGAGACAAGTTTTGCAATCTTTGTTAACCGAAACTTGCACTTGAGTGAGACTGTTTCTCCCGAAGTCGTAGGAGTGACTGCACGAGGTGAGGTTGTTTCTACTGGAGTCGTATCAGTAGTAGGAGTAGAGACCTAAACCTGGGAGACCAGAAAATGAACCGAACACTACCACGAACACGAAGGCGTGTACCCTTCTCTACCCGGTAAAATATCATGAAAACCGAAGTTCACCGGGGAAGAAGATCACGAAAAAGATGGATTTCCGTTGGTGTCCTGTTCCAGTAGGGGAGACTAGAGTCCACAGTGAGAGACACCAAAGTCAATTGGACGTCAACAAGTGACTTTTATAATTTACCTTTTCAGGTCTTTATTTATTGAGTGTTCAAGATTTAACGTACATTAAAACTCGTAACACTGACCTTAGAGTGTGGTAGGACGTAGGAGGACGGGTCTATATTAAGCAAGGAATCAGGATGTGTAGGGTGGGTAAACAGTGAACCAATGGTGTTACTGACAACTCTACAGTGTCCCGAACACTAGTTAAGTGGGAATAAAATAAGTTATTACCAGGGTTTCGTATTCACCTCACAACAACCGGTAAATCTATACAGTCTCCCTTAGGTAATTCACGATAGAATTTCACTTTTCTATTATCAAGAGTTAAACTATATTTTCTCATTATTAACATATGACTCCAACGATTCTAGATTCCAATTACACTTCTTCTCTTTTATTTAGACTCAATCAAGTCGACAGTTTGGAGTTTAACGTTTACAATACCGATGTCTCGTATCATTCACGAAGTAAACCCACCCTTTTTTTTTTGTGTGATTTAATCATCTCATTATGAAAAATACATTCTCTGATGTAAGTGTTTTGAGATATTTTCATATAACGATATTAACAAGACAATAAGAGTGTGGAAGGGACCACCGAGTCTACTTTTTCACAGACGGATGTTAAACCCTCTAGGCCCAAACTAGGGATCCAGTCTTTCTAGGAGACCTCTTCCTTTACCCTTGGGTGAAGTCTTACGAAGGGACCCTTTGGGGTACCTGTCTCCTCCCACCATTTGACGTCAGGTATCCCAACGTTTGTCAACTTGTACTGACTCTCGGAAGTGAAAGTGAAAGGACAATAATAATCAATCAACGGTTAGAGAGTGACACGAAAATGTTTTATTTGACGTAGAGTCCATACAAACATATCTTTTTTGCAACACATATGTCCCAAACTATTATGTACTCCGATCTCTACAGGCGACCCCCTGAACCCTGAATAAGAGACGTCTACTCACCACTACTAAGATAAAGAAAGTTTTCTGTTTTAATCATGGAATAAATTAGTAGTATACTTTGTAACTCTATTGATAAGTGTGGGAATAAAATATGTATTCCTTTGTAGGGTTTAAGTAAATTTACTGTGCTGTCAAAATTTAAATGAAGAGGTCGGGGGTGAAAACGGAACAAAGGGGTACCACTGGGGTGACGAGGACAATTTGAGATTTCGTCTCGAGGACCCGTGGTAAAACGAATATCTAGAGATTAGAGTTAGTCTTTACGACTTGTTGTATTTTACAGGTTTTTTAGGAGGTCGACAGGGAACCCCCATGGGGAGTGAGGGAGGTCAGACACTCAGGTCTTCCGTGGTCTGAGATATGTACCTAGTACCTCTATATATATATATAAGGTCTTTCAGGATTATCGTTTTGAACTTGGACGGAGTACGACCGTTGGTATATATTTATATATCGTAAATGTGACATAACTTTGATAAATGTATCGTAGTTGTAATATAATCCATAATATTCCTTACACTTCTACTAAAATTCATACGTCCTCGTAGGGGAAATCAATGTACGTTTCTAATGTGGTAAAATATATTCCCTGAACTCATAGGTACCTAAAACCATAGACGCCCACTTCCCAAGGGTTGCGTTAGAGAGTTCCCATGGTTCCTCTCTCCTGCCTCAGAGGAGTCCTGAAGACGGTAAGGGGGACGGAACCTACGATAGAGTTCATGGTGGTGGGTTGAGGTTTGCACGGAGTCAGGTGTCAGAGAGACGGTCCGAAGGGATTGATACTACAGTCTTTAGTGTCGGAGGGGGTTGAGTGTACGGTACAAGTGGAGGTCTCGATGACCCAACGACATAAAAACAAAGATATTATACACCGTAGACAGTCACGATGTATAGACGACGTTTTTATTTGTCATTCACAGTAATTACGTTAGTAAATAGACATAGTGTGCGAGCTGGGCAATTAAGGACCGAGGCGTTCATAAAGGTGAACTAGAATCGGTTTTCCGACTCTTAGATAAAGAGGTTCGTACAGTACTTTAGGTTTAGAATTACTAAATTTTGATAGTACGTTCCCTCTTTCAGTCGGTCATACATCGACCTACGACTACCCCCGTCACCACCAGTGACTCTATTTTCTAAACATTGTTTTAAACAGAGGTATATTATGTAAACAACTATCGAAGGTACGGTAGTTGTGCAAAGTAACTGTAATTCCCTGCAAGATTTCAAATGTAAACTGGTAAAGACTATGGTCTAGTGTAAAGTAGTCACCGTATAGTATCAAACAGACCGACACACATTTACCACCGGGATCGTCATTTCCTGGGAGGACGGTTACATCTTCTACATTCTCTGTGTCCAAGGTAGAGACCCAATGTTTCTGCGGGACCTTCTCCCGTACCGTTGGGTGAGGTCATAAGGACGGAATTCTTAGGATACCTCTGTCCGCGGACCACCCGATGTCAGGTATCCCAACGTTTCTCAGCTTGTACTGACTTCGTTGATTCGTGTGTGTGTATGTATACATATATTTATACATAAACTATCACAATACTTTTTATTACGATACCTTGAAGGAACCATTAGGTCATAAATTCTGAGGATTGAAGGTGTGGTACACCGTACCCGAATTAGAAACCAGTCCCTAGATACTAGGGTGTAAGGTGTCCGATACCGGTTTTTTTTTTTTTTTTTTCCTTATTGCAATATAGAATGTTTACTACAGTAGAATCTAAATTACTTTTAAAGATAAAGAGTGTCCGTTTTAGGTCGGAGATTTAAGTACAGTGTTCAGTAATTACCCTACGATCGACTAAATATGTCCGTTTACCAAACCTGTCCCTAACTGTTTTACCGAACGGAGGACAACAAAAAAAAAAAAAAAGGATGGTTTGTCGTTCGATTCTTACTAAAAATACAAAATCTAAAAAAATTGAAAATTTTTATGCAAGTTATAAAAATGAAAAAAAAAAAAATTAAACCCCCCTTTGTTTCCTTACAAAACACTGTGCCTTTTTAATATACTTTATATTTAAAGTCACTGTGTTTATTTCAAAATAACCTTGTGTCGACACTAGTAAACGTCGACGGGCTCCGACAAAGTGTGACGATTACCGTCTCTGGCGTACCGGGAATTACGGACCAATGAGAGACCAGGAAATGTATCTTTAAAACGTCTACGTACCGACGGCTCTTGTTTTACTTCTTAAGGTTTGGGGTACCGAGTGATCGAGGACCTCAGGTCAACTGTGTCACGTCGATTTGTAAAGGGTGAGACTCTGGTTCACCACTCACTTCGACTCACAGAAAAAGAGGTGAAGGGTCTCTCTAAAGAGACCTTTATGGTCGTGGTGAAGGACACAGGACACAGGTACCTTGAGGATGAACTGAGAGGTTTTCGGAAAAGAGTCACTCCGACCTAGTCGTCTAAGGTTCGGAAAATTTTGGGTAAAATCTCCGCCAGGATTCTACCGTCTCCTTATCCTACCCCTCTGGTGAAAGAGGGAGTGTTTAAGTAGTTTTCTTGTAAAGTTACGACTCCTTTAAGGTGTTTTGTTGAAGACTTACGACCGTCTCCTGTAGTCCTTAGGTTTTTTCGTCTAGTAACAGAAGTTTTTTATCCATCCTTTTTATATTTTCTGTTTTTTTTTTTCTCTATTTCCTCCATCCCTCCCGCGAGACACGACCCTTCCTTCAGGGTAACGTCCTTCCCTTAGAATTCTTCTCTCCAAAGGTTTGTGGTCCTTTGTGAGAGTGACGACTCAGACACCACTCGTAACCTTCGTGTCTCCCGTTGTATTGTCCTTTCTTTTTATTTATTTATTACTTTTGGTTGTCTATGTTCGGGTTGTCATTGAGGGAGTAGTCTCTTCGTCGCGTCTGTGGACGTAGACGGTGATCATTCACCCCCGACCCATCCCTCCGTTCCCTCCGCACCCGACGTCACGAAAATTCTTAGTCCGGTCTTACGGGACACACATTGGTCTCGTTTGATTGAACCCGATCGTTTGGTCTAACACCCTATCGATGGTGGACTTTTCGTGCTTGTATTCTCTGACGGTCCTGGTGCGTGTCTTGTTTCCTACCTTGTCTGTATTGGCCGACGTCTGGTAGGTGGAGACCACTGTCTGTCGGTCTCGGCATTCCCGACCTTCCTCCGTTAGTGTCGGGTTCTCTCACATGGATGGTTTTACGTTCGTCTGAAGAAACGATTGATTCTGAAGACCTCCAAGACCTGTCAGTAGTAGACGGACTCTTCCCTGTGGTCCCCATATGACTCTTTTGACTCGTCGTCTTTACCCTTTCCACTATTCAGCGTTACTGACACGAGCCGTTTGTGGACACGATGAGCCTGGACCCTCCGGGTTGGCTTAGACTCGGAGCCTCCCGATGGACTCGCGGCTCGGACTCGCCGAATCTGACCCCTCCACGTACGTAGGATCCCGGTCTAAGTCTGCCAAGGGTCACCTCGTTACATCTCGGACTCACCACACGTGACATTCGTCCCCGTCCGGGTCGTCCCGACTCTATGACACTCGTGTGTGGTCACAATAAACAAACGTCGTAGGGAGAGAGGGTTGTCGTACTGATTTGTTCACTCGGATTTGTTTATTATCACAAGTGATGGGTGGGGGGGTGGTTGACACAGTCCCACCTTTAGTCTGTGACTTCTCCGGTCGTTTGTCTTTTTCAATTTGTCTCCCATGGTGGAACCTTCACTGGGGTGTGACGGGTGTTGTGGTCTCTTTCCCGGTCTATATAGAAATGATAAAAATACTAGTGAGGAACAACAACAACAACAACTACAACAACACACTATCAAAAAAGAAGATAATAAAAAGAATAAAAATTCTAAAATTTCAGGAGATAAAGAAATAAAAAAAAATTAAAATATTGGATAATAATGAATTTTTTTTCTGGGATAAAAATTAAGTTCCCTGCATGTATCAGAAAAACACCAACAACAACAATAGTTCATTAAGAATAACGAAAAAAAAAGAAGTAAAGAAATTATAACAAATAAAAACAAACAAAAAAAATGAGAAAAAAATTTCAAAAAAAAATAAAAAAAATTAAAAGTTTAGAAATTAAGAATGTCTGTAAGGGTTTGTACTTGGGGGAGAGTGGAGGGAAGGGTATTGTAGAGAGACCCAGTAGGGGTACGTGGTCGGGGTTCGTACGACATAGGACGTAGTCTGTATCTGACCTCTAAGTTAAGAATGTACTATCATATGTACAATCTTACGGTAAGAGGGTTTAGTAGGTTGGGAGAGGGAGAGGGAGACTCAGGTTTTCAGACAATATGTGTAGACACAGAAAAAAGGACAGAACGTATGTCCCAGCAGTACCGGTAGAAGGATTTAAGGTATATATACACAATCATTTGACATAACCACAAAAAGAAAGACCGAATGAAGTGAGACATATTAGCCGAGGTCAAAGTAGGTAGAGTAGTCTTGACTAAGTTTACTTAAGAAAAATTACCGACTCATTATGAGGTAACACATATACATGGTGTCGAAAGAATAGGTAAGTAGACGACTACCAGTGGATCTAACAAAGATACAGGACCGATACTATTTGTCACGACACTACTTGTAACCCCATGTACACAGAGAAAGTTAAGACCAAAGGAGCCACACATACGGGTCTTCACCCTAACGACCCAGTATTCCACCATGATAAACGTTAAAAAATTCCTTAGAGGTGTGACAAGAGGTATCACCGACATTATCAAACGTAAGGGTGGTTGTCACATCCTCCCAAGGGAAAAGAGGTGTGGGAGAGGTCGTAAATAACGAACGTCTAAAAACCTAGCGTCGGTAAGACTGACCACACTTCACCATGGAGTAACACCAAAACTAAACGTAAAGAGATTATTACTCACTACAACTCGTAGAAAAGTACACAAACAATCGGTAGGCATACAGAAGAAACCTCTTTATAGATAAATCAAGAGACCAGGTAAAAAACTAACCCAGTAAATAAAAAGACCTTAACTCGACGTATTCAACGAACATATAAAAACTCTAATCAACAAACAGTCAACGAAGTAAACGATAATAAAAGAAGGTAAGTCTTCCGACAGAAAAGTGGAACGAATATAAAGGGAAACGACACGTCTTCTAAATTAAAATTAAGCTAGGGTAAACAAATAAAAACGAAAATAAAGGTCTTAAGACCCTCCACCTAGTATCTCCTAGGACTACACTAAATACAGTCTCTCACAAAACAGATGTAAGAGGAGATCCTCAAAATATCAAAGACCAGAATGTAAATCTAGAAATTAGGTAAAACTCAAATAAAAGCACACGTCACAATCTTTCACTAGATCAAAGTAAGAAAATGTTCACCAACAGGTCAAAAGGGTCGTGGTGAACGATTTCCCTAACAGAAATGAGGTAACATATAAGAACGGACGAAACAGTTTCTATTCCACAGGTATACACACACCTAAATAGAGACCCGAAAGATAAAACAAGGTAACTAGATATACAGACAGAAACACGGTCATGGTATGACAAAACTGCTGATACCGAAACATCATCTCGGACTTCAGTCTGTTCAACTAAGGAGGTCAAGGTAAGAATAAAGAGTTCTAACGAAACCGTTAAGCTCCAAAATTTAGGTTGGAGATGAGATCTATAAATTTGAAACGAAAAACCATAAACAACAGTTAAAAAATGGAAATTTTTGGGTTAGAAGTCATGGGTTAAAATAGACTCTCGTTCTAATGACCGAACTGGTCAAAGAGAAGGAAACATGAGAGGAAAAAGAGGTGGTCCACCGGAGAAGAGAAGAGACGGGTTGAGACACTTATGGACACACAAGGTCTGCCACGTCTTGTAAATCCCTTGACCAATGACCGGCCTAGACAGAGAGAGGAAAAGTAATGGTAGAAAATAGGAGCACCGGTGGAGACAGATGAAGGAGGGAGATGAGAAGGGACATATTGAGGCACTTGTAGAGACTCGCCAGGTCTGACACCTCACGTGTATTCCTTCACTGATGACCCATCGAACGAGAGAAAAGAAAACGAGGGTGGAGTAGAGTAAGGTCAGTGGAGATTGATGGGGGAGGAAGAAGAGAAGAGGTACATTGAGTCACTTTGAGAGACCCACAGGGAGTTACACCTCTTTGAAAAGTAGAAATTGGATCTACAAAATAGTAACCACGACATATCTACCTCTTCAGAAGTCCGATGATATTTTTATTTTGACTTTTGGTCTTCGACCTCCGAATACAGGTTTAGGACTCTTGTAGTCTCTTTAGGACTTAGGTCGCTGAATTAATTAGTTATCCTCGAGTAGTTTGTGCAGGTATGGTTGTGACTTTACTTCCCGGTTGTTCAAGGTCTCGTTCTGTATAGTGTGTTTAAGAGGTCGTTGTGTCCTTGTGTGGGGACTCGAAGTTATATGTCCGTCGAGTTTCAAAGAGGTTTCGGTAACTGTAGAGTATTGGGTATGACCAGTGAAGTAACGTGAGGTCTCTCTTCTTTAGGTCGAGGTGGGTGGTTTTGAGTTTGCGTTCGGAGGGATTGGTTCTTTGGAACTGTTCGGTGACTATGTTGGGGTGGGTGTCACTCCTTTGAGGTATTATTTCTCTTGAAGTGTTTAAGTGTCTTATATCTTTCCGGTGGGATTTACGTCGTTACGTTGATTCTACTTCTCTGTCTCCTTATGGGTCGTCCATTTCCTTGTCCTCTTTACGGGTGGTTTGGTTTTTTTTTTTTTCTCTCTCTCTCTCTTTCTCTTTCTCTTTCTCTATGCCTTAGATGGACTCTTTCCTAAGACTTATGACTATCACTTTTACTAGATTTTAGAACTTTAGTTTTACTCTAGTGTCTATTTATCGGACCTCTGTTCCTAACTCTTCTACGTTCTTTCCAAATTGTTCCTGGATCTTCTTTATTTTTTCTCAGTTATATATTACTTATTACGTTATTTCCTCTAGTCTTTGGGAGACCTCCTTTGTTTATCATCTTATTACCAACGTCTTCTGTCCTAATCACTTTATCTCCTATCTTACCATCTTTATTTACTTAGTCTCTCCTTTTTTCTTTTTGTTTAATTTTATTTACTCCTGTTAGAGTCTCTGGAGGTCCTTTTATACTTTGAGAGGTTGCAAGCTTAATATCCTCAGGGTCTTCTTCTTTTGTTTTTCTTTCTGGTACTCTTTTAGGAACTCCTCTATTATCAACTTTTGAAGGGATTTTACCCCTTCCTTTATTAGCGAGTTCAGATTCTTTTGGTCCCTCAAGGTTTGTCCTATTTAGGTTCCGCTTTGTGGGGTTCTGTGTATAATTAGTTTAGTTGTTTCTGGTTTGTATTTCTTGTTTATAATTGTCGTCGTTCCCCCCCCCCCTGCGTGTGTACGTGTGTGTGTGTGTGTGTGTGTGTGTGTGTGTGTGTGTGTGTGTTTCCCCTAAGGGTATTCCTATTGACGTCTAGAAAGTTATCTTTGAAGTCCGGTCCTCCCTTACCGTTCTGTATGAAATTCACTACTTTCTTTTATTGGATGTCGGATCTAATAACCTGGGTCCTTCCTAGAGTAAGTTTATACTTCCTCTTTAGTTTTCGAAATGTCTCTTCGTTTTTGACTTTCTTAAGTCGTGGTGGTTTGGTCGAGAGGTTGTTTATGATTTCCTATAAGAGATCTGTCCTTTGTGTTTTTTCCACGTATTTGTGCTTAGGTTTTGTTATTTCATTTACCGTTACCCTAGTATGAATAGTTATTAATGGAATTTGCATTTACCCAACTTACGGGGTTGGTCTTCTGTTTCTAACCGACTTACCTATGTTTCGGTTCTGGGGATATATACGACGGATGTTCTCTGGGTGGAGTTTTGTTCCCTGTGTATGTCTGACTTTTACTTCCCGACCTTTTTCTATAAGGTACGTTTATCTCTGGCTTTCTTTCGTCCTCATCGTTATGAGTATAGGCTATTATATCTGAAACTTTGTTTCCGACACCTTTCTCTGTTTCTTCCGGTGATGTATTACTAGTTTCACAGTTAAGTTCTTCTTCTATGTTGTTAATATTTGTATATACGTGGGTTGTATCCTCGTGGCGTTATACATTCCGTTTACGATTGTTCATACTTTCTCCTTTAATTGTTTTTGTGTTATTATCACCCTCTGAAATTATGGGGTGAGTATAGATACCTGTCTAGTTGATTTGTCTTGTAATTGTTTCTTTGTGTTTGAAATTTACTATGTTATCCGGTCAATCTGGATTAACCATAGATATCTTGTAAAGTGGGGTTTTGTTACTTAAAGTGGAAAAAAGGTTCACGAGTGCCTTTGAAGAGGTCCTATTTAGCGTAAGACCCGGTAGTTAGATTGGAATTATTCAATTTTTTTGACTTTAGTAAGGTTCGTAGAAAAGACTGATATTACGTAATTCTAATCTAGAGTTAATGTCCTCTTTTTGATAATTTTTAAGGTTGTATACCTCCGACTTGTTGTGGGAAGACTTATTGGTTCTTTAGTGTCTTCTTTAGTTTTGTCTTTAGTTTTATACGTATCTTTGATTACTTTTACTCTTGTGTTGTCGGGTTTTGGACACCCTGTGATATTTTCGTCACGCTTCTCCTTTCAAGTATCGTTATGTCCGTATGGAGTTCTTTGTTCTTTTTTCAATTTATTTATTGGATTGAGATGTGGATTTAGTTCATCGTTTCCTTCTTTACCTCTTGGAGTCCCAATCATCTTCCTTTCTTTAGAATTTTTAATCCCGTCTTTATTTACGTTTTCTTTGTTTTCTCTGGTATCGTTTTTAGTTGTTTCGGTTTTCGACCAAGAAACTTTCTCCTATTTATTTTAACTTTACTAATCGGTGTGAGTAGTTCTTTGTTTCTCTCTTTTTAGTTTAGTTATTCTAATCTTTACTTTTACCTCTCTGGTGTTGTCTGTTGTGTCTTTATGTTTCCTAGTATTCTCTGATGATAGTCGTTAATATACGGTTATTATACCTGTTGCACCTTCTTTACCTGTTTAAGAATCTTTTCATGTTGAAAGGCTTTGACTTGGTCCTTCTTTATCTTTTAGAATTGTCTGGGTAGTGTTCGTGCCTTTAACTTTGACATTAGTCTGTAGAAGGTCGTTTGTTTTCGTGTCCAGGTCTCCCGAAGTGTCGACTTAAGATGGTTTTTAAATCTCTTCTCGATTGCGGATAGGATGAGTTTGAGAAGGTCTTTTAATGTCTCCTTCCAGTTGAAGGTTTGAGTAAGATACTCCGGTGGTAGTGGGATTATGGTTTTGGACTGTTTCTACAGTGTTTTTTTCTTTTGATATCCGGTTATAGTGACTACTTGTATCTACGTTTTTAGGAATTGTTTTAAGATCGTTAGTCTTAGGTTGTTGTGTAATTTTTCTAGTATGTGGTACTTTTTCACCCGAAATAGGGTCCCTACGTTCCTAAGAAGTTATAGGTGTTTAGTTAGTTACATTAAATGGTGTAATTGTTTAACTTTTTATTTGTGATATACTAATAGAGTTATCTACGTCTCTTCCGGAAACTGTTTTAAGTTGTAGGTAAATACTATTTTTGAGAGGTCTTTCGTCCTTATCTTCCTTGTATGGAGTTGTATTATTTTCGATATATACTGTTTGGGTGTCGTTTGTAATAGGAGTTACCACTTTTTAACTTTCGTAAAGGGGATTTCAGTCCTTGTTCTGTTCCTACGGGTGAAAGTGACGATGACAAGTTGTATCAAGACCTTCAAAACCGGTGTCGTTAGTCTCGTCTTTTTCTTTATTTTCCTTAGGTTTAACCTTTTCTTCTTCATTTTGAGAGTGACAAACGTCTACTGTACTAGGAGATGTACCTTTTGGGATTTCTGAGGTGGTCTTTTAATGATCTCGATTAGTTACTTATATCATTTCAACGTCCTATATTTTAGTTGTGTGTCTTTAGGGAACGTAAGGATATGTGATTATTACTCTTTTATCTTTCTCTTTAATTCCTTTGTTAAGGTAAGTGGTAACGTTGCTTTTCTTATTTTATGAATCCTTATATAGATGGATTTCTTTGATTTATGGATATATATCTTTTGATATTTTGTGATTACTTTCTTTAGTTTCTTCTGTGATTATCTACCTCTTTATATGGTACAAGTACCTAACCTTCTTACTTATATCACTTTTACTCATATGATGGGTTTCGTTAGATACCTAAGTTACATTAGGGACAGTTCGATGGTCACAATAAAAAGTGTCTTGATCTTGTTTATTAAAGTTATAAACATACCTTTATACTTTTTGGAGCTTATCGGTTTCGTTAGAACTCTTTCTTTTTACCTTGACCACCTCAGTAGAACGGACTGAAGTAAGTCCGAGATGATGTATCGGTGTCATTAGTTCTGTATACCATGGCCGTGTTTCTGTCTTTATATCTAGTTACCTTGTTTTATCTTTCGGGTCTCTATTTAGGTTTGTGGATACCTGTGGAACAGAAGCTGTTTCCTCCGTTCTGATATGTTACTTCATTTCTGTTAGAGAAATTGTTCATCAGGACCCTTTTGACCAGTTAGTGAACGTTTTCTTACTTTGATCTAGTGAAAGATTGTCGTGCGTTTTTTATTTGAGTTTTATCTAATTTCCAGATTTACATTCTTGTCTTTTATATTTTGAGGATCTCCTCTTGTATCCGTTTTATGAGAGGCTGTATTTAGTGTCGTCCTAGGAGATACTAGGTGGAGGGTCTTATGACCTTTATTTTCGTTGTCGTTGTTGTTATTGTTGTTGTTGTTGTTTACCCTAGATTAATTTTAATTTTCGAAGACGTGTTGTTTCCTTTGATATACGTTCCACTTCTCTACCGGAAGACTTACCCTCTTTTATTATCGTTTACTTCGTTGACTGTTTGTTGATTAGAGTTTTTATACGTTCGATGAATACGTCGAGTTGAGGTCTTTTTATTTGCTGGGTTAGTTTTTTACCCGGACAAGTCAACGAGTCAGCACAGGCTGAGAGACTCTGGGGTACTTAACGTCGTGTGGTCCAGAGGGATAGGTAGTGGTTCTGGATCTCAAGTGAGTCTGAGTGTAGGTAGCTCAGTCACTACGGTAGGTCGGTAGAGTAGGAGACAACAGGGGAAGAGGAGGACGGGTGTTAGGGAGGGTCGTAGTCTCAGAAAAGGTTACTCGGTCGCGCAATGTATAGTCTCTTTACGTTTAGTTCTGGTGTTACTCCATGGTAAAGTGTGGTTAGTCTTACTGACAATAGGTTTTCAGACGTTCTTTATTTACGACCTCTCCCACACCTCTTTTCCCTTTGGAGAATGTGACAACCACCCTTACTTTTGACCATGTCGGTGATACCTCTTGTGATACCTCTAAGGAATTTTTAACGTTTATCTTGACGGAATACTGGGTCGATAGGGTAACGAAAGCTATGTGTAGCTCCTTTGGTTTTGACTTTCTCTGTATACATGGAGTCACAAGTAACGTCACGACAAATATTATCGGTCCTATGCCTTTGTTGGATCTACAGGTAGTTGTCTACTTACCAATTCTTTCGACACCATGTATATGTGTTACCTCATAATGAGTCGGTAATTTTTCTTATGTAAACTTAGTCAAGATTACTCCACCTACTTTGACCTCGGTAAATATGTCTCAATTCATTCGGTCCTTCTTTTTGTGGTTATCTCATATGATTGTGTATATATACCTTAAATCTTTCTACCATTACTATTGGGACATACGCTCTGTCGTTTTCTCTGTGTCTACATATCTTACCTGAAAACCTGAGACTCTCTCTCCCTCTCTTAGTCTACTACACCCTCTTACCGTAACTTTGTGTATGTGATAGTACATTCTTTTCTTAGTGGTCAGATACAAGTTATGTCCTATGTCCTACGAACCCCGACCACGTGCCCCTACTAGGTCTCTCTACTATACTCCACCTTCCATCCTCCCCCCAAGTTCTAACCCTTGAGTACATGTGGGCACTGTCTAAGTACAGTCACATACCGTTTTGGTTATGTCATAACATTTCATTTTACTTCATTTTTATTTTTACTTTTGTTTTGTTTTGTTTTGTTTTGGAGTAAGATTAGGTTAGGTATCATAGGTTTGTCCCGAGACTAGTCCAAAGACTTAGTCAATAAGGGGTATCCTAGAAAGTTGATCTTTGCAAAGATGGTTTAAAGATCTCTCTCCTTTTTCACACCTACCCCGAAGTCCCGGGGGAGGGTCCCCGACAAAAGGTCCAGAGTCGCACCACTCTCAAGGGTGAAGGGAGAGACCGTAGGTCTTCGGGCGGTGGAATAGATATTAAATAGACGTACAAATCAATAAACACCAAGTTATCGAATTCCCACCTCTTCAGTTACGGTTGGGTGAGGTCATGAGAACGTTCCTTGTAGGGTACCTACCTACTCGGACCATCCGACGTCAGGTACCCCAGTACTGTGTTGACTTACTGAAGTGAAAGTGAAAAGTGAAAATACGTAACCTCTTCCTTTACTGTTGGGTGAGGTCACAAGAACGAACCTCTTAGGGTCCTTACCACCTCGGACCACCCGACGGTAGATACCCCAGGGTGTCTCAACCTGTGCTTACTTCACTGAGTCGTCGTCGTCGTCGAATTCCCGTCCCCTTCCACCAGGTGTGTAGATAAGGTTTTCTCGAGCCCGACTACAGTCCTTGGATTTTTACGTCCCCAGGAGAAGTTTAGGGTCCTTTAAGAGGTCGACATTTGTCTTTTAGGGACAAGAGAAGGTCCTCGTTCCACCCACCCAACCAACCACCACCGCCCTAACCCCTTCCCACCCCTCTCACTCCTCCCGTCCTTCATTCGAATGAGGGTTCACTAGACGTGAACTTTTGAGTCGCCGGCGACCTAATGACCCCAGGAGTGACATATAGTAGTACGACTTGGGGTTCTCGAAAAAGGTACATCCCCGAGTACGAAAGAATTTGGTGTAGTCCCTACAGTCCAGTGTCGGACCAGGGGAAGAGGAAAACAGGGAGGGGAGGGGAGAAGAAAGAGGAAGGGGAAACGTGGTGTGTCTAATATAGAGTTTGAAAGGGAGATGACAGAAATGTCGGGAGACTTGTGTCTAAGAATTCCCCTCCTTCACAAAGTTTCTTCTTTATATACATAAAGGTGAGGAATATTCCATGGTCTCAGTGACTCAATCTTGTTTTTAATTCAAGTGATTACTTGCGCTAGAGTTCACGACATTGGTCTATATTGTAATTTTTATGGAAAGAATAGTTTAGTTGTACACAAGTGGACTTTAAATGTGTTATATACAGATAATATAGAGTTACTTCGTCCTTTTTTTTTTTTCTTAGACTGGTAATCTTTATTGATCAAAACATTAGAAAAGTCTGCCAACTACTACTCACGACACGGATCAACGAGTCAAAACAGACTGAGAAACGCTGGGATACCCGACATCGGTAGGTCAGAGGAGACAGAGACCTTAAGAGGTTCGTTTTTATGACTTCACCCAACGGTACAGGAAGAGTTTAAAACCACTTATAGTTTTGGGTTCCGATCTCTGAAGGGACACAATACGGGTTCAGTGCTTTAGAGGGTCACTGGTGGTCCCTCGACTATAGGTTACGTTTTCGTACTCTCAAAAATAATGGTTCGAGTTCGACCCCGAGGGTGACAATGACTACGTCTCCGATTCCTCTCCTCGGAGTTTGAGACCCAATGTAATGAATACATCCCATAAGAGTTCGCTTTTTTTAACCTTTTGTCCAAAGGTCCAACCTTCTACAGATTAATCAATGAAAGACACCTTCCCAATCTACAACCCAAGACTAACCAAAAGTAAAGGGACCGAATTAAACTTTCAGGACTTACATTTCAGTCCTCTAGACCTAGACCCTAGACTAACCGAGCGTTCACCACCCCACTCCAGTCCCCTAAAAGTTTCTGAGAAAAGAGTGTTGAGATTTTACCTCAGAAAAAAAAAAAAAAAACCACCGTTTTTACCTCACCGAATCCGAGAAGTAGGGGGAGGGAAGAATTCCTGGGTCCTGTCTAGGTTAGTACCCAGACACTGGTCGAGATACAAAAGAAGGAGATTTCCCCGGCAACCGTTCCGACATTTAACCCTGGACTTGTGGTATTCGACGTGACACAACTACGCCGAGAACTACTTCAAGTAATTGAACAAGTTATTTGTGCCGGGTTTCCACTCATTTTCATTCTAGTAGTCTCCGGGACATATGGGGTCTGCTCAAGACTACAGGTAGAATACAGGGAAACAGGAAGTCTTCACTTCCTCTGGAACTGCTCCAACGTCAGTCCCGTTAATGACCATTTAGTGAGCAAGGTGTACAGATTTTACTATCCTAAATGCTTTCAGTATCACTGGTCCAGGCTGCCGAACCGGTGTGAGGTAAAGGTGGTCGGTAGTAAACTTTAGTGTGTAAGGGTACGGAATGTCACTGCTGAGACGTACGACGGTGTTGAGAAATAGACCAGAGAAAACACGGGGCCTTTACGTATCTTTGGGTGAAAGGTGTCTATTCACGTACGGGTCCTTTAGAGGTAGTTAATGAAATCCACGTTCTTATTCAGCACGGTGGTACACAAATGTCCCACGTACTGTCAGTAGACCAAGTCGTGGAGCATACAGAGAGGTAAAGTATCAAAGTCCAATGAAATTTTCCAACCACACGTAAAACCAGGACCCGGTGTGGATTTCGAAAGGTCGGGTCCTCCCTCTCGTGGTCCTCATCGACCCATCGGAATGGAAAAATGGATGAAAACAACAGAACCATCAAAATCGAACTCGCCCAATCAAAATAGGTTAAGTAGGAAGGTGACCCCCTCCTTGAGAAGAACATTCCGCTTGTCCAAGCGTTCGGCACATACCCACATCACTTGGGTTCGTCTCTACGGTAGTTGAAACTCTCTCAAACCACAGAAGTTCTGCTGTTCCTTCCCAGGGAAAGTGGATCCGAGATCCCAGAGAACCGCTACTGCCGTGTACATGTGGGTCAGAGATCCCGCCATCGCCACTCCAAGTCCACCTCCCGGACTAAGTATATCGCGAAACTCGGAGAAAGTACACAGGGACACCCTCATAAAATTCCTGGCCTCTGTTTTTCCGTTGAAGACTAGTAGATAAAGAAAATTGTCAAGACGGAAATCCACTCCCTAATAACCCCCTCCATAGGGGTACTAAAGTTTTCCCCACTCAGGGTCAACCATCCCACTCAAGACGTGACCATGTCCCGTTTCCCCTCCTCTCGGTGGGTCCGGGACGGTGAGAGTCGTCGATCAAAGAAATTACAGAGAAATTCGTAGGATAAGTAGGAAAGATGAACTGGACTCGAGACCCCGGATATCCGTGTCACGTCGAAGGTAGATCGGGGGTTTCGGGCCCGATGGTGGACCGAATGGACTCTGTTCTTCCTACCGGGTAATAGACTGGGCTGGACACGGCGTTTGGACTTGACACCGTTCTGTAGAAGTCAGTCGAAAAACCGGCGGTGGACACGACAAAGAGAGAACCACCCCTTACGAAGATGGGCGGGACTCTTCCATAGATACTTGTGGTTGTCCATAAACATAGGTATAAATGGGTCAAAGTGGAGTCACTTCAGGTGGAGGGTCATTCGAGGACCAGAACAGGGGGCAAGAGATTAAGGAACCAACCGGCCTACTCCCTGTCGCAAGCACTCGACCGTACGAAACGTCAAACTATGCTACAGAGGATAATAGCAGGACTGTAGAAAGTACCATTAGAACCGTACAGATTAGTCCAGAACGTAGAACACTCAAGGGTCCACTCACCGTGTTACGTAAAAATCATTATGAACATAAGGATCAAGAAAACCCTCCTAATCTCTCGAAAGACGACGAGAGGTGGTGGGTCGGTCGAGAATCCGGTATCCGTCCGAAAAATAGGTCAGATTCAGAGAACAACTCATTAACCCGTTTCGACCGTCTTATCTCGAGGGTCCCAGTCCGTCGACTTCTCACCGGAGATAGTACCATAAGACCCGGTGTAGAGATCGAAGAGACAGACGATTTAACAAAGGGAAACTCTATCCCGACAGACCGAAAACCACAGGTCCCGTCACATAATACCGATCAAAAAATCCTTCGGTATTACGACTCTTCTCTCGAAAATAAAGAAGAAACAAAAATTAGTAGAATGGGAGCCGACACTCCTCAGGGGAGAGAGACATCTACCGGGGCACGTGTACCCGTCATCGTTTCCGTATAGCTGATAACCATTTCTACAATTCAAAAAACAGGAAAAGGTTGACTTCCCGAAAACAATCCCGCTAATCAAGTCGGGAAACTCGGATTCATGGACCTCCATCACGAAGACGGGTGTGTTAAACCCAAAGACGTCAATGCCGGTGGGGAAGTATGGACTCAGGTAGAACTTGCTTTGACAAGGACAGGTATATGGTCCACTGGAGTCGTAGACGGTCCCCACTAGAACGTTCAGGAGAGCGCAGGATAAGTGGACCCGATCATACAGTGACGTCAGTACCTAGTCCCGAAGGTTCAGGCCCAATCCTTCGTTACATCGGCCTAACTCTCGTCATCCACCATCTTTCTACTAAGACGTCCCCAAATCGTCATCAGAGACCATCACCCAGTCGGCTCACAACGACTAGGTAGGTAGACCCCCAACAAAGTCATACGGGAGTTACCGTACCCCACCCCCCGCCATTATACATTGATGACGGGATCACAGTCAAACAGACATAGAAACTGGTGATCCCGGTGACGGAGTTAGTACACCCCTGTACCCCCGGTCGGACTACGATGTCCCAGATCCGTAAATCTGTTCATCCGGTGACCGGCAAAGGTTCCAGGGTTTATAACGTAGTCGTTGGGAAAACGATGAGGAACAAAAAGTAGGTGTATGTCCTCTTTCCCAAAACACTACAGTCCGTTGGGATCCCACCCCCGACTGTCGTCTCGAAAAAATTATCAAAACTTCCACCGGAGGTAGACAAGGCAGGTCGACGTTCCCCACCATGAAAACCACCGAAGTATATTCCCAAATCGGTCAAGACGTATCAAACCTAAGGTTTCTGCCGTCTTCGGTCGTCTGGGGTCTTTAAAAGAGTGTGAAGCTCCACTCAGACCCCAACCATAAAACTCATGACAGAGAAAAGCACGAAGACTGTCGGTGGAGACGGGAAGAAAATTATGCATTGGGTTCATCCACTGGAGACCAACTGTATAGACTCGGAAAAACCGACTCCGAGCCATAGGATTAAAAGGTTCCCGGACGTTGTCAAGAGCCCACGGGTACTCCGTTCAGACGATCAGGAGACGACGTTAGTCCTCCAGTAGATGTATAACATTGTTCCAATCAACCCCCACCACAACAGACTTGAGTGGGTCCAGAAGTACCTCACGGAGTAACTTCTATCACCCTCTTAAAAATTTAGGGACACCGTCATCGCAGGTTCAGTCGACCGGCAAATAGGGGAGAAGGTCCAGCCTGGTGAGTTTCCACTTTTCGAGGACCGAGAACCCGCGGCCCCTATCTGAGTTCGTAACCAAGAAAGGATTACGACCAACACATGTCCCCACCGAGAAAGGACGTCGGCGATCCACCGCGTCGACTGCGACGGAAAGAGGGTTTAGTCCTTGACAACGGCGATCGTCCTACGTACGGTATAACGCCCAGACCGCCAGACGACGGAATCGAACAAAAAGGAGGTCCCAGAGAGCTCATAACGTCTGAGAAAAACGGTGACAATAATTTAGGATCCATGAGAAAAGTAGGTCCGCAAGATCAAAAACATTGAAAAAGGATTACAGACCTCGGCGGACCAACTGTTGTACGTAATAGCCTCGTCGGACTCACGGAAGACGAAGACCCAGGTACCCCCACATAACAGATTTCCGGAGGTAGTCGGAAAAGTCTATTCGTCGACCTGAGAGTCACCCCGGAACAACTTATAGAGGATGAGATGGATCCAATCACCCAAAGACGCGTCGACGGAACTCGGGGTGGATGGCGGGGTGGCATCTGAGTCTCGGAGAGGAATGGAACGCTACACAACATTAGGGTTAGTCCAGTGCTATTTCCCTTCCTCCACAATTAGAGTAGATATAATAATCACCCGAGAGGTAAACGGGATCCCTTTGAAAATGACCAAAGCAAGACATAAAAGAGAGAGAGAAGGTACCACTTCTCTTAGACGACAACCGTCAACAGGGTCCACCCGACTACTCATTTTTCGTGTCAGAGATCTTCCAATCAACTAGAGATCCCAATACACTCTTGAATCGTAAGACCCTGGAGGTCAATATTTCCAGCGACCATCTCTTCCCGGTCATAACTACTCCAACCAAGGGAAGGAACAGTCCGTCTAGTCGGTGAGAATTTCCCTCCCGTTGTCAACTCAGATGNAGGTGTGACTCCAGTGCACACGTGTAGAACTGGAGGAATTTTACCAGTCACTAGTCCCTATCTTCCCATCCTAATCTAACTGAGACGGGGTAGTAGTTAGTCTACGACCATTTAATTGTGTCTGTTATGTCTATTGGTGTGTCTGTCTGTCTCTGTCATCTTTATCTGGAGACCTTCAGGACTCCGTTTTGACTTTCATTCTGATGCCGGAGGCCGACAAGTCGCCCTCGTCGGGTGATAGCAGATGTCTCTTGTCCCCGTGAGACAGGGGAGGCTCCCTCAGCCCCTGTAGAGGGTTACTGGTCGTGGTCACTGGACTCACCGTGTAGGTGGACGCAGTATATGGCTGAAGTCTTTTATCCGGAATTGTCTTTGTTTCTCTGTCTCTTCTCGAATGGCCGACGTCTATTGAGAGACCTAGTCAAAGGGACACCCCGACTGCTCTCTAGGGCTTACACGGGGGTTTACAATACGGGTTCAGTACTTTAGAGGGTTACTGGTGGTCCCTCGGCTATAGGTTACGTTTTCGTTCTCTCAAAAATAATGGTTCGAGTTCGACCCCGAGGGTGACAATGGCTACGTCACCGATTCCTCTCCTCGGATTTAGAGACTCAATGTAACGAACACATCCCATAAGAGTACACTTTTCAAGCTTATTGTCCTCAAAGACACAACCCTCTACAGATTAATCAACGGAAGACACCTTCCCAATCCACAACCCAAGACTAACAAAAAGTAAAGGGACTGAATTAAGTTTTCAGGACTTGCATTTCAGTCCTCTAGGACTAGACCCTAGACTAACCAAGTGTTCACCACCCCACTCCTGTCCCCTAAAGGTTTCTGAGAAAGGAGTGTTGAGATTCTACCTCAGAAAAAAAAAAAAAAAAAAAACCGTTTTACCTCACCGAATCCAAGAAGTGGACCACCAGATCTCAGACTCTTAGACGGAAGGTTACATCCCTTACACAAACTCCTTTGATTCCATTGTGTACGGTCTCCTGTCATCTTGGGTACTTCCTAGAACGTACGGTGTTGATTCTGTGCTCCGTCGGATAATTCATTTATTTGTATTTATAAAAATTTTTGAGATTCGATAAATGTAAGAAGACCTATATTAACTTTCGTATAATTGTCAAAATAAATAAATACCTGGGTACTCTGAAAGACGTCCTAGAATCAAAGGACTGGCCCCTTTCTTGGGTTCAGTGGTCTCACTTTCGTAACTCGTGATGGGTGACCAAATGGTCCCTTAAGAATCAAAATAAATGAATTTCCTAAATAAAAATAACATACGGGTTTCGATGTATAAAACGTCATTCTGTCCACGAGTCACATAGTATACTACTTTTTTACTTAAAGACTGTGAATTGAGAGTCCCAGAGGACTTCCTCACCTAAACATCTATAAAATTTGCACAAAAATAACAACAAACCCAAGAGGAATACCGAGTCGACCAGTTCTTAGACGGACATGACAACCTCTGGACCGAAACTGGTCCAAACTAGAATTTTTGTTACACCTACAGTTAAAATTTTACAAGAGTTTTTGAATCCTGTTTCCTTCTTTTTAAAACTGATGAATGAAAAGGAAGATCCGAAGGGACTACCGAGTCTCTCATTTTTTTATAGACGTGTCTCATGTCCTGTGGTCCCAAACTAGGGACCAAGTCCTTCTGGAGGACCTCTTCCTTTACTGATAGGTGATGTCATAAGAACGGTCCTCTTAGGGTACCTGTCTCCTCGGACCCCTCGATGATAGGTACCCGAACGTTTCTCAGCTTGTGTTGACCTTTTGATTGGGAAAGTGAAAGTATACGAAGATTGTTAACGAGTTTAGAGTCTTAGTGAACCCTGTAACAATTTGTATTTCTAAGGTCCCGACGTATTGTGTCAACTCTTTGAGTTTAACGGTCTCCTCCCCCCGCGACCCTTAGATTTTTAAGTTACAAACGGAGTCATCTAAGACTTCACTTCACTTAGGGTCTCACATTATAGGAGATTATGAAACCCTTTCTAACTAGCGACCACCGAGTCTCCATTTCTTAGGTGGACAATTACGTCCTCTGGACTCAAGTTCGGGACCCGACCTTTCTACGGGACCTCCTTCTTTACCGTAGGTGAGGTCCTAAGAACGGACCCTTTACGGTACCCGTCTCCTCGGACCCTCCGATGTCAGATACCCTAGTGTTTTCCAAGTCTGTGTTGAGTCGTTGATTTGGTGTTGTCACTTTCACTTTCAGTGAGACAACACAGACTGGGAAGTGTTGGTGTACCTGATATGTCAGGTACCTTAGGAGGTCCGATCTTGTGACCTGACCCATCGGAAAGGGAAGAGGTTCCCTAGAAGGGTTGGGTCCCTAGTTTGGGTCCAGAGGTTGTCACGTCTGTCTAAGAAATGGTCGACTCGGTATTCCCCTTGGATTTGTCGTTATTTTTGTACAAATTTTATAGGTTATTAGGTAATGAAGTCCCCTGGGACTCCCAACTCGTAGTCTTTGAGTAAAAAAAGAAGTACACTGTGTGACTTGTGGGCGGAACCCACCTCGTCCAATAACCATTAAGTTATTTGGTCAGTCTACAACAACGAATTAGACCCTCGAAGTAAGACGGGTGGTGGGAAGTCTCTAAGATTCTGACCTTGTGAGAGAGAACCCCGAAGACCTACAGGAAGCATAACTACCTTTAATCCCATATTCGTTTCGGGTCTCTAGACCTAGGTTTGACGAGTCGAACCCGGTGTGAAAGTTTAGAGGACCCTACACAAAGAATTGGGAGTCAATTAGAGTCCTGAACAGAAAACGTTTTTGTGTAATAGGAGGATGTCAAAACCAACCCCGACTCTCAAACTCGAAACGTGTTCGAGGTCCACAACGGGTCCGACGAATTCCACAAGTATAATTTGTTACTCATGATCTCTCGAAAACTTTTCATCACTACAAGACCAACTAAGAGAGGTAGAATGAGGTATGGTTGTCTTAGCCATAAAGGTCCGTGCCCTGATCCATCAGGTGTAATAATTTTCAGAGTCTATAAAGATTCTTGTCCATGTTACGTTTATGCATCGGTCCTTTTAGTAGGATGGTAGTCGGGACAAAACCAGAAGTAACACAGGACTTTTTAGGTATACCACTTCCCTCAAAGTGTTACCAAGTCAAAGATTCTGAGACATGAGTGTCACGTCCCCCGACGCGAAGACAGGGACCAGTCCCTTACTCTAGGGTACACGACGGTCCTTCTGGCTTCAGGGGTGTACGGTGTTGATTCTGGACCACATCAGTTTATTTAATTAAATAAAATTTTTTAATAGACATCTTCAGGATTGGGGGATGTGAAACCTTACATTGGCATAAATCTCTATTATGGAAATTGATCCACTAATTCAAATTTACTCCAGTGATCTCACCCAGGATTGGTTAGAGTACCAAGAGGTATATTTTTCTTTCTCCCCCTAAGGGACCTTAAGGTCAGCAAACCCGAGGTTCGAAAGTGACGGTTCTCGGGTTCAGGTTAGGGACAAGACCTTTGACTCTGGGTCTTCGCTTCGTCGTGTCGGCCCTGCCCCGCCCCCCCCCCCCCCCCTTCTCCTTTAATCCTGTGTGTTCTGTAATTCCTATGAACCTGTATTTCTCTGTTCTCCTGTACTATTACGTAAACAGACGTGTAGTTCCTTTCTCTTGAGGTCTCTGTGGTGNTGGGTCTTCGCTTCGTCGTGTCGGCCCCACCCCGCCCCAACACACCCCCCCCCCTTCTCCTTTAATCCTGTGTGTTCTGTAATTCCTATGAACCTGTATTTCTCTGTTCTCCTGTACTATTACATAAACAGACGTGTAGTTCCTTTCTCTTGAGGTCTCTGTGGTGTGACAGTTGTGGACTAGGATCTGAAGATCGGAGGTCTTTACCCTCTTTTGTTAAAGGACAACAAATTCAGACACCATAAAGACCACCGGTGGTATCATGAAATTGTGTACGAAAACTAGTCTTCAGGAATCTCTCCCAAGTGGAGTTCCTGTCTATCCTACATACATTCACTACTGAGTCGAGGGTCCACTGAGAGCGGGTAGTTTTTTACGGGTGGGTGGGTCTAAAAGGTCCTGTTTCGGACGAGGACACCTGGTGAAGAACATCTGGTGACGATGATTTCCAGGGGTGGACTGAGAGAAAACCGGGGTTTGTGAAAATGAAGAGAGGATCTGAAACTCCCTGTCTTGCAACTTTTGTCTCACTCCTGACACGAGTTAGGTAGGACTTACACTTCCCCTCATACAGAAAATTGTTGTTGTTGTTGTTTTCCAACTCCCATTGGGGTCTCGACAGGTCGTCTTGTGTGACTTCGAATAGTGGTCTACATGTCTTTCCGGAAGTGTTCAATCCAATCCTTCTTCGTCTCCTGTACTCAAGTGGGAGAAGACGTCCCTTCTAAAGGTCTTTCCTCCTATCGTACGAAAGACATCTACACAACTCTCGTCTACTTAAATAACTTTCCGTAAACCAAGACATCTGTCCTTTTCGTATATTACTCCTTCCCCATGTAACAGGAAGTCACGACAGATGGAGGTCTTTAAAGATACTATACCCGGTACCAGTGTCCCGAGGGTCTCCAGTCCCTCTCTCCTTACAAAGTACAGAAGTAGTTTGAACTGGGTATCTTCCGACGGAGAGTCGTCGGTTGCAATCTGAAGACCCGGTAGACGGTGCCAGTTCTTTACTGGATAACCCTTCAGAGAACATCAGGACCTCACCAATCCTGATACGTAAAAGTGATGACTCCCGTATCTAAGATACGAATCAACCCCTTGATTCTAGGACGTTCGACAAAACCGACTGATTGTTTTCTTTCTTTTAGTCTTTCTGTCTGTACTGGACAAGGGTGGAAAGAAAGGTACCTGTTAGGGTTCCCGTGGAGGTCGGGTCCAGGTAACGATACCAGTTCCTCCATCGAGGGACCCCGAACAACGGTACCTCACTGTACACCAGTCGGACTCACAGGTGGTTGTCCGACCCGTAGAGTTCGGTAGACTCTTGGACCATGGGTCCTCCTCCAGTCCGGGAGTCCTCTGTCCAACCACGGACGACCGGATGTCTAGTCCCGACACACTCTTCACGTGAGATTTACA
>SJYO01048111.1:0-10000 GCA_006410555.1 Capra ibex
CGGTTCACATCGATTACTTTTGGGACGTAAGACTCAGCACTCAGATGGGAAGTCCTGTCTTGTACATGAGTCTGTTACAGTGACTCCGGTGTAGGGTTGTCTCCCGTTAGTACTCAGACATGTGGTAGGACATGTGACTGAGAATGTCTGTGGTCTATACAACGGACAAGTCAGTGTAATATCAACAACCCGTTTAACCTCGACAAGTGGTAAAGTTTTTCCTACTTCCTTTCGTCGTAATTTTTTTTTTTAATACATCACACTAAGATGGACTATTAGTAAATACTACAGTTGTTGAAATTTCATGTCACCACACCCTTCGGGACGTCAGAGGGAAAGGTTCGAACTTAAGGTCGAGAAGGAGAAGGACAGAGACGGGGTGTTTCGGTCAGAGGAGAGTCATCGTATCTCTTTTATTATGGTTGAGGTATTTACAACCCTTCTATTTTACTTCGACAAAATTATAATAAAAAACGTATTGTAGATTTACGTACAACTTGTGATTCGTTACCCATCAATAAAAATTTTGTGGTATACACAAAAATTCACTCTTTGTAACAGACTACTGTGACCGTAATACAACGTAATTTCACTAGCAGTCTGTCAAAGGTTCGGGTAGTTATAGTAGAGTTCTCAAACATAATGTCTCTAAGGTCCAAACATTAAGAACTTTTAAAATTACCTGTGAAAGAAAACATCTGAGTACCTTATTTTTAGTCAACAAAAGTCTTGAATGGTAACCCGGGTTTTATAAAGTTTAATTACATTAAAAGTATGTTAAAAGGTTTCAGGGTTTATTGTGACTCATTTCTCAGAGTTAATACATGTCAAGAATAGTAACTTTAGTAGTGGAGGATCTTCAGAAGGATGATCATTTTGTTCACTTTTACTTTCATTCTATACCTTCACTCTAAATCTGTAATATTAATAGGAAGTTAATTTTTATTATCTAATTTTTAAGGGGTTTTATTGAATAATTTAAATTTTTTTTACACTGGCGAAACTCATACTCTTCAACTTGTGTCGACGGGAGTCGTTTTACGATATTAAATAACTCCTTTTGACTTAACGTCTTGGAAAGAAGGAGTGTGTGGGGAGTAAGTCCTTCTCTTTTGTTGTTGTCGTTGTTGTTGTTTTTTCTTAGTTGTTGAACCGATTCGAATTTATTGACTGACAAGTACAGGAAAGGGGGAAGCACCTAGTGTCGGAACAACACCACTTTCCGAACACATTGAGTTACTTCGACACTCGGTACAGTACGTCCCGGTTGATTCTACCTGTCTAGTATCACCTCTCAAGACTGTTTTACACCAGGTGACCACCTCTTTTACTGTTTGGTGAGGTCACAAGAAAGGTACTCTTGGGGTACTCATCATATCTTTCCGTTTTTCTATACTATGGTCTTCTACTCGGGAGGTCCAACCTTCCACAGGTCATACGATGACCCCTTCTCACCTCCCGTTAATGATTATCGAGGTCTTTTTCACTTCGTGGACCCGACTTCTTCTTTACTACGAGTCAATATCTACACAGACAACCACTTTCGTTTCAGGTTACGACATTTCTTGTTATAACGTATCCTTGGACCTTAAAATCCAGGTACTTAGTACCATTTAACCTACACCAGTTCGTCCTCCTACCGTTCTCACTTATAGTTGTAGAATCCTTAGTTACTTGATTTTACCTTCCCTTACCTGCTTAAATTAAGTCTACTGGCAACATAGATAAAGACACCCGTTCTTAGGGAATTTTCCTTACCTCATCGAGAGTATCAGTCGTTCTTTCAGACTTTGCGTCATGAACCCACGTTTGAGTTTTTGCTGTCTTACCCCTTGTGTACATGTGGGTACCGTCTAAGTACAGTTACATACCGTTTTGGCTATGTTATAACATTTCATATTATATATATACTGTAGCACTGTAATATATATATATATTTGGTGCTGTCTTACTAGAACAAAGTGAAGGTCCCGTTTGGTAAGTTGTAATATCATTAGGTCCAGATGTGGGGTTGATGACTACGGTTTCTTCGACTTCAACTGACCAAAATACTTCTGGATGTTTTGGAAGATCTTGATTATGGTTTCTTTCTATAGGAAAAGTAATATCCCTTAACCTTACGTTTTCATCCTTTAATTCTCTATAGACCTCATTGTCCGTTCAAACTGGAAATCTCATGTTTTACTTCATCCCGTTTCCGATTGTTTCAAAACAGTTCTCTTTTGTGACCAGTATCGTTTGTGGGAGAAGGTCGGTGTGTTCCCTACTAAGATGTGTACCTGTAGTGTTTTATTAGTTATGACTTTAGTCTAACTAATACAGGAAAAGTCGGTTTCTACCTCTGAGATATGTCAATCGTTTTTGTTCTGGACCTTGACTGAGACCGAGGCTAGTAGTCGAAGAATAACGTTTTAAGTCCGAATTTGATTTCTTTCAACCCCTTTGGTTATCCGGTAAGTACAAACTGGTTTTAGTTTAGGGAGTGCCAATATTTTATCTCTACTGTTTATCTAAGTTCCCTAATCTAGACCATCTGTCTCACGGACTTTTTGATGTCTGTCTTGTGTGCCGAGGACAACGACGAGTCAGCGGTTCAAAGAAGTTGAGTAACACTGGGGTACCTGATATCCGGAGGTCCGAGGAAATAGGTACCTAAAGGGTCCGTTCTTATACCTCACCCAATGACTAAGGAAGAGGTCTCCTATAAGGGCTATGTTACTATTTTGGGTGTAGAGGTCGTAACCGTCCGTCTAAGAAATGGTGACTCGACGGTCCTTTCGGGTCGTTCGCGAAAATCCTAGAAAATTACTAGTCAGACGAGAGACTTGACTCGCCCGACAATAAGGGATTAATCGAACCTTAGATCTTTGGTTACCAGGGGAGTACCCTATGTTGTCTATGTTGACGTTCTTTGGGTTGTCTTAATCTTTTACTTCTGTCTTCCATTTTATACATTGTCCTCAAATAAATCTATAATTAAAAATCTTACACTTCAAATAGAGATATACACTATGTCATTGTCTGTCTTTAATTTTCTTTTCTGAACCCCAGTATTACTGACTTAATGAATGTAGACCCGTTTAGCTATTCGGAGAAACTCATAGTCAAAGGACGAAACATTTACTTCTCCTATTAGGGAGGAGTATAACTATATTCCTACTCTAATATATTTCGGACATTTTATGAACTCTAACCCTGAGTACCGTTCAGAATATTTTACAGTAGACGTTAACTATAACTCTAGTACCCCATCGGTAGTGAAGAAACGAACAACCGATCTAAATCTCTTAACACCTTGAAGACACAATACTCTTTTGAACAGTACCGGAGATCGTTATTTCGTTATAGAACGAAAAAGTTAAAAAAACAAACCTATCCGAAAATTTGTTCTGGTAATTGTAAAAGTGTCCTTTATAAAATAAACGACGAAAAAATATATAAAGTAAATGTTAAGTAAATCTACGATCACACCGTAGATTTGTCGACGAGTGTCACATCGTAGGAAAGACTCCTTCTTTCTACGAGTACCCTGAAGGAAGGTATCCACCACACTGTACAGGAGACGGAATCAGTAGCACTGTAAGATTGGTCCGACGAACGAAGGTGGTTCTTACGGTTGGACCTCACTTGTGTCAACTTAAAGGACTCTAAGTGTTCAAATGTTTTGGAGCTAAAGTAAGACTGTAAGATTGGTCCGACGAACGAAACCGGTTCTTACGGTTGAACCTCACCTGTGTCAACTTAAAGGACTCTAAGTGTTCAAATGCTTTGGAGCTAAAACATGAAGGTAACCATAATATACGGTCAAGTACCACGTACTTTGTCTTTTACAGTTTAATAAGAAGAGAAATCTGATATAACTTATTAGACCAAACCAAAACAACTAAGTCACCAGGTAGTGAAAAAGGGAATCAGAGGGTATTTATGAATCTTCACAGTTTTGTCATTCAGAAGTCAATTTTTTTTTTTTTCCTATTGAACTTTCTCTTTCTTCTATACCTTATTCTTTTCTTTGTAGAGAAAATTTTTTTAAAAAAATTTCCTTTCTTTGTAGAGTTTTTTACAATGAATGACGGTACAGACATTCAAATAGTTAGAAACCTTCCAGATCTCACCTCTCCTATTATGTCTCTCCTGTTTTTAACGTCATCCGTACTTCAAATAACCAGTGCAATAAAATTTTCACGTAGAAGTACAAAGTTACGGTTATAACATTTCATTAATTGGAGGTCAATTTTACTTATTTAAATATATAAAAAAAATTTTTTCACGTAGAAGTTTATTTTATCTGGTGACTATGTCAAAAGTGACACTGGTTTCTTTTCGGTGTCAGTGAAACCATATACACTGTAGTAGTGGTGTAGATCCTTTTCATCGTGGAAGAGACTATACAGAGATCCATTATGATTCGACAAGATCACCAATCTTACTCACCAATCCCGAGTTGAAGTACTCTAAGAATTATAAAACCCCCGAGTATTTAGATACTTATGGAGTAGGGAGAAGGGGACCGACGACCGTACGGCCCGTGTGACCTCCCACCACTACTACCTCAATCTCAAAGACAAACAATACGTACTTGACAGTTCGTGAAATCAAGTAATGGAGTAAATTAAGGATGGTGGTAGGAAAATACAACAACCATACAGGGTCTAAAATGATTCTAACTCTCACCCACATCTCAGAATGGTAGGGACAATTATTATAAGTCTTTCCAAACAGGATTTGGGACAGAGTCGTGTTATGACCCGATCACCTTGAAGGAAAGGTCCATATCCGACAGTAAGAGGTGTTTGTTCTTAAAAAGACTTAACACTATTTAGTGGTAAAAGAAAGTTCAACTTATAAAGTAGATTCTTAAAATTTTATAAAAAAGTACACCTAAGTATCTGAAACCCATCTTAAAGGGTTTACCACACACGAGGTTTACTCTTTATATATTTTTACTACTAAGAGGAATAAACCCCCGTAGCCCTGAACTCAGTGACCGAAGACCCAGTATACGAAGAAAGATATATGGGTAGTAACAGAGACACGGATACTCTGTCTCCATGTCTTCCTGACCGATACCACTACACCAGGTAGTCTACCCGGACTTCAGGTTGGTCTACCCCCCTTAACACACATCGAACTTAACTTAAAAAAAACTTTAAGAACTCTTATATCCTCTTTCTTTACTTCAACCCAAGTTCCTTCCCTACACATAACGTGTGGTCTTAGAAAACAAAGGAAGAAGTTTACTAAAAACGAATCTATGACAAAAGTAGACGGTTGAAGATATTTCCCAAACTCTATCGACCGTAATTTCGAAGTGTCTACACATATGTATATTGACATTTGGGTATGTGACAAATATTTATATATTATAAGTTAGGTGTTACTCCCATCGATATCATAATGGATATTCATCCATGGAGAAGCTTAACGAAGTCTTAAATCCCCTTACTTTGGACTTCCTGCACCGGATCGAAACCTCGAAGACTCTCGAAATTATTACTTACCCAGAAGTGACCCATGGATTCCTTTTACGTAACCGAGTCAAGGACAGTTCGGGAAGTGAGACTAAAATGGAGATGAAGGGTCCAATAGACGGTCCGACCCAAATCAGAATTTTCCGGGAGTGGACCCCTCTCGGCCTAATAACTTTGACTACTTACAACAGGTAGTTTACTACGCTCAGACGACTTTTGACATTAAACGTAAAAATAACTACAAAATCGTCCAAAAACAAAAACAAAAACTGTTGGTTGTCACCGTTTAGTTCACTGAATTCTGGTCTGTATCTTCCTCGAACGTCCTGGGGAGGGGTACTCGCACTTACAACATCGTCTATCTTACGTATAAATTACTTCCCCGACATTCGTCAACAAGTAGATATCCAGATTATCCTCTCACCAGTCAGTCCGGATAGAAAGAGGTGAATACTGACCTTACATAAGGAAGTCTTAGGGCAGGAGAAGTGAGAAACAAAATAAAACTATGGTGCCGTCCACACCCTCTTTGTCCTTTTCGTGTACCCAGAGGTAGGTCTATTATCCCAAACCAAGGGTTCCCGAGGACCTGTGTCAGTGTCAAGACCTGTAAAGAAGGAGGAAGGTCCGAGGAGGAAGGACGGTGACACCGGGGTCCCAAGGGACTCATGTTTCACGAGGACAGAAAGAGGAACTGGACGTCAGGAAGGACCTTTTTTCAGTCCTGTCGGTGAATGGGAGGGTAGAAATACAGTATAGACATTTACTTTTACTTCAAGAATGAAAAGAGTAAGTGTTCTATCCACACTTCTAGGAGGCTCTTTTGAGTTAGACCTTCTCGACACTTAACTATGTAAAGAGATACTATGTTTGTAATGGTACGATTGGGTGGGGAGTCTCTACACGGACCCGGTCGTCGGGACCCACTGTACTACCCCTCCGGGACCGATCACTCATACCCCACGTCCACTACCACGACTCTTCTGTGTCTCGTCGGTCACAATTGAGTCTTCAGTAGAGTTGGAGTAGGGTCGAGGGAAAACCAGTTTTCATGGTAGTTAAGATCAATGACGGACGTTCAATAAGAACGGTTAGAAAGATAAACAATTTACTTTCACTTTCAGCGAGTCAACACAGGTTGAGAAACGCTTAAGAGGTCCGCTCTTATGACCTCACAAGGGAAGAGGTCCCAGATAAACAATTTGGTCGGACATTTTAAGTAGGATTCAGGGGATCTTAACAGATTTTTACAAGGACTTAAGAAGTGACAAAGGGGTCGTGAGACGGAACACGTCTAGTGGTACTTAAACGTAGGTGGACTCTCGGATTTGAAACCTCCGGAACCTGGTCTGACTTAGACGTGTAGGGGTGGTGGGGTGGGGTGACAGTATCGTTCGTCTGTGATTCACAAATAACGTAAGAATTTTCATTCCCATAATATGAAGAGGACTATTTCTACCTACGAATTTAGTCGTGGTCAGTTACTAAAACAAAAGATAAAATGACAGACAGAAAAAAACTGGTTCTAGTAAAGGGTTTTATTTTAGTAGAGTGTCCTATTACACTACTAATTCTCTTACAAGTACCTTGAGAATCGCATCACAGAATGTATACCATTTATGGACCATTTACCCTAGACGACAACAATGTTAGTAATCGGAAACCTTATCCGTAAAATTTATGAATCATATTTCTATCTTTCTACCGACATACAATCCCCGTTCGAATTGATACAGTATTTCCGAGTACTGTACTCGAAAGGTCGAAGCACTGAATCCAAAAAGTCAGAGGTAGTTCAACGAAAAGGAGAGGGACATGGAATGAGAGAGGTAGACATTTTACTCTATTATGAGAATGATCTATTTCGACAACATTACCAATTACTCAATTATGTACACTTCCAAACTTCCAGATCAGTACATATATCAGTTGTGAGTCATTTATAATTGACACCTATCTTTTAGATCTTTCTCCTTAACGATGAAGGTTTCCAGTTGTAAATTTAAAACAAGATGAAAAGACTTGTGACTTAAACATTGATTGGTGGAGAAATAGGGAGGTACGTATCGACTCCACAGACCTAAGGAGTGGACATTACGGAGGAACGAGTAGACAGATGATTGTGGACGTCTGAGGACTATCAAACCCTAAGTCGAGGATGAGAGACTCGGAGTTTACAAGAGAGACAATTTTCATCATTACGGACGGAGTACCCCGATGACTCATATAGTGTTCTCGACTATGGATCTTTCAAGAATAGTCTTACAAGCCGTATACGCAATTTATAGTACTCCTGGTGGAGATTAAAATAAAGAAACCTTCCCTTTCGTAAGGGACGAGAAGGTTGTTCAGAAAAACTCCTTTCCCCAAATTAGGGTTGTCTTGTTTGGTAATGTCAAATAGAAACTTTGCATGGGAAGGATTCCTCCGGAGACGTAGATAAAAACGGTAAAGTCTGTAAAGAAGAGCACCAACCACACGACCCGCACTACCACCGACGCTAAGGAACCTAACGATATGGACACTAAGGGGAACCGTAGTAAAAGAAACAGGAGGCCACCATAAAGAATTCCTGAAGTGCTCTACACTTTGCGGACCTTACATGTTCACTCATGGCCCCGAGAGTCTAACCCTACTGTCACGTCCGACCGAAGGTAAATACGGTATTAATTGGTCTGGGGACTTTAGGACTTCTGAGACAAAAGACCTTAAAGAGTGGTTCAGTTGTAATCCCTTAACTTACAATACCGGTGACACTCAGTCACACCAGGAATTCCGTTTATCTCGTCCACCATTCAGTCGACACTGAAACGTAAAATCGTGTTCCTCCTACCTACACTCGTGTTACTTCTGTACCTGGTAAAGACAGAACAAGTACTGTATAAAGTGTGTCTCATAGATAAAATATTTATGAAAAGAATTTTTATAAAACAGGACAACCTTGATTACATCTTCCTTTTATCCGTAACAAAGAGGAGGACTTCAATGGTCTTTACTGTTACCTTTCTTTTCTAATCCTTTTCCTTTCTTCTGAAATCCTTTATACAGTCTTCACTATAAAAACTTTTTATGTAAAAAAAGTGTACAAATTCATTCAACGTCAACAATTCACAAAACTTTTCTATGTACAATCAGAGAGTCAACACAGACTGAGAAACACTGGGGTACCCGACATCGGGTGGTCCGAGGAGACAGGTACCTTAAGAGATCCCTTTTTATGACCTCACCCATCGGCAAGGGAAGAGGTCTCCTAGAAGAGTCTGGGTCCCTGACTTCGGTCCAGAGGACGTACCGCTCACCTAAGAACTGACAGACTAGGTGGTCCCTTCGGGACGACTTTTCTATTCGGGACAATAAACGTCCAAACGAGAAACAGTAATGATCATAAACCCCACTGTGGTGTGACAAACACCGGGGGGAAAGAGTTTCGGTAAGTATATTCACTACGACCTTTCTTAGGGAATCCTCCTGTGTTCTCTCCCTAGACAGTCAGGACACTTGACATCCCAATGTGCACAGACACTGACACCTGACTGTGGTACTGACACTGTATCAACGAAGTCCTGTCGCTCGAACCACCGTTGGAACCCGTTGTGTCGTGGTCTCGGAATTGTCGGGGAGAGGGGGACGTGATCGAGTAAAGAAACGTCTGGGAGGTAGGAGCGTAGTGACGAGTTGGGATTTGCCCTAAACTCTCTTTGTCCTACCGAAAAGTACCCAGGTCTAACGGGGTCGGACATTGAGAATCCGTACTCCACTCCATCCGCTACCCACAAACCAAGGGACCACAAGTTCCGACTCTACTGTGGACCAAAGATTTCAGCTAGGACGGGAGGTAGGGGTGACCTCCCTTAGTCGACGTGAAACTAGAGGACTGTCCCTTCGTCCACTCCCTCTGGTGCGACCTCTCAAGTGAGTTCCTGAGGGGGACCCCCTGTCGGTCCAGACGAAGGAGGAGTCTTCGGAACAGACACTACTTATCACAACTACAGTGTTGTAAACGAGACTTTGTTCTCGGACCAAGATCACTCAAAAGACACAAGAGACCTCGACCTGAGAACCGTAGGAGGACTGTCCCACTACTCGGGACTTTATGGGGACGTAGTAGGGACACTCGTGGGACGAAGGTCTGACTCAAGACCCCCACCCAACCCTGTGGACGACCCGACGTCTTTTCCGGACTTGTCTCAGGGATCCGGAAATAATAAACCTCGTACTCGAGGTAGACTCAAAGACAACGAGAATATTCGTTTTGCAATATCCTTCGATTTTTCAATTAGTTATTTCTCTCTCTCTCTCGTCATACCTACGTCCTTACTCTTGTGTCCATGATTTGACCTACTTGTTTCCGTGGTGGCTCAGAGAAAGTCGACAAACGTACTTGTCCCCTGTTTCCCTTTCACAATCTAGTACAGCACCAAGTCTCTAGGTCGTCCGTCAATACTTTCGTAGGTAGTCCAAGGGTCCCGTCTTCAGTTCTGACAAGTTTCCGAGGTAGACGGCCCAGGACTCCCGTGTTCCCGCCACGT
>SJYO01048159.1:0-20000 GCA_006410555.1 Capra ibex
ATGTTGTTATTTATGGACGTGTGCTTTTATGGTTAAACACTGGTTAAGAGGATGTGACAACCTAGGATAACAAGTTTTTTTGTAACATTCTGTCCTTCGAGTCAGTGATCCACTTTTCGATAATAGTTAGAGTGATTACTACCTTGTTATTGACTTCTTACTCAAGATGGATTACAAATCTTTGATTTGTTTACTTTTAGAGTAATGTAATTTTTTGGAGATTGTTTTTCTTCGATTAAGATTTATTTAAGGACCTTTACTGGATAACGAAAACAAGTCAGTCTGTTCTTGAGACATATGGTTCGTTAGAGATATGTATTTTTTATAAAGAAAGATTTGAATCCAATCTTTTTAGTTGAACGTCTTTTGATTACTTAATAATACTTGGTGGTGGTACCATTACCATGGTTAATAGAAATTTGAATTTATGAAGATAAATTAATTGGTAAAAAAGTGAAGAAGTGGTTGGGGGGGAGGGGGGTGACGGCGACGGTCAAAGTGAATAGAAACTTCAAACTTAGAACCAAAACATCCAAAATATAGTTCTGTTCTCACGTGTTAATTTTATGTGGTTCGTTTCAGTAAGAAATTTCCTATTAAGCGAGACATCATTAGTGGAGGTCAAATAGTTAAAATCTTTCTGAAAGTTATAACTTTAGTCGAATTCCCGTCTCCTGTGGACATCAAGGTTTGGACCCAGTTGTCGTCAACTCATATAACCATCTGACCGGAATAATAAGTTTCATACCAACTTCCTAGTCGCCGTGCCTCTAGTGAACCCTCAATAATTTTTACGTTTTAGAATCCGGGGTGGATCTGGACTTCTTAGCTAGATATAAAATTCTACTAGAAGATCACTAAGTGTATAACTTCAACTCTTCGTGGTCTAGTATTGTATCCGAGGTTTAGTCCTTTGGGTCTAATCTTAGGGACGATATAATACATGATATACTCGTATACCTGTTTAGCACACTACACGTGAAGACAAAGGAGTGGACACTTTATACCTATTGGTTAGAGGGATGAAGGTATGAGTGAAAGTAGGTTAGGTAAGAGGTCTCTTGTCGTTTTCATTAGAAGAACTTTGTATTTAGTCGAGTTCAATGGAAGGAACAAATTTTGGAATGTTGTCAAAGGGATCTTAATAAAGGTTTAAGATTGGTACTGGGTTTCTCGGGACCGTACTAAACCGAGGACCTGGAGAGAGGTTAGAGGAGAGTTGTGTGTAGTCAGAAAGACAAATCAAAGACCTGATAAGACTTAAGAAAGACCGGAGATCTGGAAATGTCCACGATAACGATGACGAGGTGTGAGTAAGAAGGGTGTCGATGGAGATGAAGTCCTAGACTGAAATTTAATTCTGGATTTTACCGAAGGGTTCCGTTAGGTGGATTTCGACCAGATTGACGATAAAAAATTATTGTCACGAGACGAATAAAGAGAGTATCTTTTATAGTTAATTATTGACCAAACTCACGAGCGAAGTCGTCGTGTATATGTCTCTTCCTTCCTTTCTCTGTGTCTTGACTCAAGAATAAACGAGATTGTAAATTTCCCTTCCGTTTTCGTCTCTATTTAGAAACTGTTTCCTCCCTTCTTATATGTTACCTCTTTTCTGTTAGAGAAAATTGTTCATCACGACCCTTTTGACTAGTTGGTGAACATTTTCTTACTTTGATCTTGTGAAAGATTGTGGTATGTGTTTTTATTTAAGTTTTACCTAATTTCTAGATTTACATTCTGGTCTTTGATATTTTTCTGGTCTTTGCTATTTTGAGGATCTCCTTTTGTGACCGTCTTATAAGAGACTGTATTTAGTGTCGTTCTAGGAGATACTGGATGGAGGGTCTCATCACCTTTATTTTGGTTTTAATTTGTTTACTCTGGATTAATTTGAATTTTCGAAAACGTGTTACTTCCTTTGAGATTCGTTCCACTTTTCTGTCGGAAGTCTTACCCTCTTTTATTATCGTTTACTTCGTTGACTGTTTCTTAATTAGAATTTTTATATGTTCGTCGAGGACGTCGAGTTAAGGTCTTTTTATTTGCTGGGTTAGTTTTTTACCCGGTTTCTTGATTTGTCTGTAAAGAGGTTTCTGTATGTCTACCGATTGTTTGTGTAGTTTTCTACGAGTTGTAGTGAGTAATAGTCTCTTTACGTTTAGTTTTGGTGTTACTCCATGGTAGAGTGCGGTCAGTCTTACCGATGATAGTTTTTCAAATGTTTGTTGTTTACGACCTCTCCCATACCTCTTTTCCCTTGGGAGAAGGTGACAACCACGCTTACGTTTGATCATGTCGGTGATACCTCTTGTCACACCTCTAAGGAATTTTTTTGACCTTTATCATGACGGTATGCCGGGTCGTTAGGGTGACGACCCCTATGTGTGACTCCTTTGGTCTTAACTTTCTTTGTGAACATGGGGTTACAAGTAGCGTCGTGACAAATGTTATCGGTCCGGTACCTTCGTTAGATCTACAGGTAGCCGTCTACTTAGCCATTCATTCGACACCATGTTTATGTGTTACCTTATAATGAGTCGATAATTTTTCTTACGTAAACTTAGTCAAGATTACTCCACCTACTTTGACCTCGGATAATATGTCTCACTTCATTCAGTCTTTCTTTTGTGATTATGTCATATAATTGCGTACATCTACCTTAAATCTTTCTACCATTACTACTGGGATATATACTCTCGTTTTCTCTGTGTCTACATTTCTTGTCTGAAAACCTACGACACCCTGTTCCGCTCCCACCCTACTAAACTCTCTTATCGTGACTTTGTACATATCATAGTATACACTTTATCTAACGGTCAGGTCAAGCTGCGTACTCTGTCCCACGAGTCCCGACCACGTGACCTTACTGGGACTCCCTACCCTACCCCTCCCTCCACCTCCCCCAAAGTCCTATCCCTTGTGTACATGTCGGTACCGACTAAGTACAGTTACGTACCGTTTTTGGTGATGTTATAACATTTAATTAATCGGAGGTTAATTTATTTAAAAAAATTTTTTCTTAAACGGAAATTATATCTATCACCAAAAGTTTTACATTCAACTCAAATCCATCAGAAAACATAAGAGAGAGTCGGGATTATTAGGAGTATACTGGGTTTACTTCGAACACTTCCACCGTCTTCACCTTTTCATATGTACATAGTTATAAACACTCTAAGAATCTAATCGTCTCGGACCCGTAATTCCACGTACCCGAAGTCATCAACACTGAGACTCCCAAATCTTGTGTCCGAGTTATCAACACCGTGTGCCCGAACCAACGAGGCACCGTACACCCTAGAAGGACATAGTCCCTAGTTTGGACACAGAGTGTAACCATCCGTTTAAGAAATGGTGTCTTGCTGGTTCCTTCGGGAGATTAGACTATGAGAACTAAGTAAGATAGTTGGTGATTTATTTATCAATAACTGGTATATGTTTCACTAACCCTATGTGACAACTTATTCTGTAACAGGAACGGAAACCTCTTCATATGTCCAGTCACCCCTTTTGGTAATCTCTTATATATTTATTAAAAATTGTTTTGACAACCCTCTTTTAAAGGACATTCTTGTTCCATAAACTCTACTTGAACGTCTTTAGACCGTCCATCTTTTCCTCTCTAGTCTATTAAACCCCTACCCCTATTTATCCTTCTATTATGTGTCACTGTGTTCTATAAGGTTCTTTTCACACGTCTCACTTCTGTAAACTCCTGAACTTTTTTACAGTTAAATAGTTCCGTCGAATTTTAGACCCGCACAATCTGTTTTCGATATTCCTCAGATCCATCTTTTCAATATACGTCTACTTACACGTGTCGAACTGAGTTTTGGTGGTGTTTATGATTGTAAGTTCTTTAGTAAGGGAGTAAATAACAGTCCTTTCTCTTGAGATACGGTCGTCTTACCGACTGTTAGGTCCTACACCGTTACTTCGTGATTCTAAGGTTGAGGAAACGTTCACTTGAGGACGTTTGACAATCCTATAGGAGGAAAAGGTCTTTCTCTTACAAAATTAGCTTTGTCTTCTTCTACCGTAATCTACTTCCGTCCCAACGGAAGAGTCTATTCCTTTGATATAGACTGGTTCTTTCCTTGTATGAAGTAATGAAAGATCTCAAAGTTCTCCCCTATGAACAAAGCCTAAGATCGGGATGTGAGGACGACAGATAAGGTGGTATTAGAATTCAGGGTTCAGTGGGAAGTTCTAGTCGAGTTTGGGTGAGTATAAGTACGGATTTTACTAGTACGAAAAGAGTTTTGTTGAAGATATATGTGTAGTTTTCTCGTGAATAATTTATTCACTTACGTATTGACAGGTCTCCCTAGTGTAGATGAAGATCGTACTTTCATTAATTCTCAATATCGTTGTCGATAACGAAAAGTAGGGAACGTACGTTTGTACCATTCGAGTTTCTTGGTCCAGGTAGTCGTCAGAAATAGTAGAGACAGGGGTAGAATGGTAGGTCCTTTAGTTAAAAATACATCTTATTTGGAGTTTATTTATCTTCTTCCTTTTAGATGACACAGACCGATGTTAGTGTATCATGTAAGGTTTCAGCAGACTAAATATACCTTACTTGTCTAGTTTATTTGTTTCTGGTTAGTTGTTTAGGGACATTGAGGATTTTTAAAGAATCTACATACGAGAGAATACCTTTATCAGTTCGTCATTTACTACACCTTATGGTTTAGTTGTTTCCCTTTAGGAGACTCCTTCCGGTAAATTAAACTATATAACTTAAGACTGACTTAAAGTACTTGTCGTAAATTCTTTCGTTCGAACGATTCCGTTGGTTTTGTTGGGGTTTCGTGTTTACTGTGTGTTCTTAGTTTCTTTCTTTTTAATATTCTGTAAAACCCGACCTTCTTGGACTGTTGGTCTAGATTAAGTTGAGAGAGTAAAAATTGTCCACTTTTGTTGTACGAGTTCTAGTGTTCCGATCTCTTGAACAGAACACTTGTGGATGACGACTAATCCGAGTCAAAGTAAGACGACCCATCTTAATTTCGAGACGTACCGGACATGAAGGAGAAGGAGGAGTAGGAGTGATCTCCGGAGAAGACGTCGTACCAATCTAGAACCCCCTCCTCGTCGTCGTCACGGTAGACGGAAGACCTAACTACCGAAGACTGTCTACATAAATCCCAGAGAAGGTTCTAATGTCTAAAGAAGTTCATTGACTTTCCGTTTCCTTCGTTCTAATAAATAATCATTAATTCCTTACCCCTCTACTGATTGTAAAAACCTCGTGAAAGATACACGATATTTGTCTTCGCGGTTTAGTGAAAACAACAAACAAGTCAACGGGTCAGTACAGGCTGAAAAACGCTGGGGTACTTGACGTCGTACGGTCCTGAAGACAGAGAGTGGTAGAGGACTTCAAACGGGTTTAAGTACAGGTAACGTAGCCACTACGGTAGGTCGGTTAAGTAGGACTACGGGAGAAGAGGAAGATTTTGTGAAATTGATTTATAATATATGTGATAAAGACCGTACATCGGTAATTAAAGTAAAATGTTCTTCTTTTAACCTTCAGGATACTTAAATTTATTGAAGAAGTCCTAGTGTCCCGACAATTCACTAGCTGACTGACTGGACTGAGGTACAAGATTGAGTGGTTGGTGATCATTGAGTATATGGTCAAAGTTATTAGGATTCTCTGTTGATCATTTACACTTTATTTATTTGGGGTTTGTTTTTGGATTGGTTTTTTCTAATCTTTCCCATTATACGAAAGTACTTGTCTTCGATTCGGAGCCGTTGAAGAATTATAGGATATTTTCTTTCGTTATGAATTCACTGAAAAAAACCCCCCCGCCCCCCCCTCCGTTTCCTGGTTGGGTTCCTGAACCTCCTTTACTCCGTCTGTATTAGGAGAATATCCGTGTCAGATTCTTAAGTTTACTGGAGGTCATATGCTACGGTAAAGGATTTTGGAGGGTGAGGTGACGAGAGAGTACGGGTACCAGTACCGGTTTAGTGAAGGGTGGAACTACTAGCGTCAGCAACGTAGACAAAACTCCCATCCGACTACAGAGTACTCGAGTAGATGTCGTGAAGGATCCAACCTCCGTCATAGGGGAATTTCGGTTTTTACCTTGACAATCTGACATCTTTTGTCTCGAACTTGATAAAAAAAAAAAACCACGGTTAAATTCCTCCTTTCCTCTTTGACTCAACCACCAACGCTAAAAGATTACAGTACGAAAGAGTTTACTTGAGTATGGTTGGAGTTGTTGGTTTAGTGACCTCTCCTCAGATCATTTGTGTAAATTTTCATTGGTACATACGATGTAATATGAGATCATGAGAGATGACAGTTCCAGACTCAATCATAACTTCTCACTTCTCTCTCACTCCTTTCTTTCTTCGTATTTGGCAATTGGGACTGACGGGGCTATCTCTTACTATTACCGATTTTCCGATCTGTTTCGTGTAAAAACTTTTGACCCAAGGAAGACTTTGAGATGGAATAACGATACGGAGTCACTAGACCAGAGTTTATGTGTCTCTTCCTTCAGATAAGTAAACACTGATAGAATCCCTGAACCTATAATCTTGTCTTTTAATGGTCCTAGAGGACGACGACTTCTGATCTACCATCTGAACTTTTAGATGACGACCAAAAGATTATAGATAAGGAGTTGTCGTGACATTGTCATGTAAATTGTCACTTGACGACTCTTCATTCCTTTATGATACTTGTGGCCATTTCCTACTTTATAAAAGATGGATGTTATCTTACATACCACTATTAAGAGTTATTTGTGTGTGGATCGGTCTCTGTGTTTCACTCTAGTTCCTTCTTTGTCAAAGGAACGGTTGAGACCGAACCTTTAGTGGACTTAGTACCGTGTTGTCGTTTGGTTAATAAATGACATTCCGTTTAAGAGTACTTAATGGATCTCCTAGTCTTGAGGAGGAGGAGGCGTACCGACCCTCCATTAGACCTCTGTCCTCTTGAAACTTCTCTGCAAGTTTTCCGACTGTGACATGTTTACTGACGTCTGGAGCCCGTAAGTTCGTCTCACGTGACTTATGTAAACCCTCCCTCGGTTCTTGAAGTGCCCATCGTCCTTGGATCTCTCTTCTATTTCATTCGAACTTCTGTAAAGCTTCTCAGGTCCGTCCGAACCTTTTTGAAACCGGTCCCCATGACGTGTCTCTCTATTTTTCTTAGAACTACTGGTCTAGGGTTATCAAAGAAAAGAAAAATTTTATGAATAAAATATAACCTCATGTTAACTAATTGTTACAACACTCAAAGTCCACGTATCGTTTCACTAAGTCAATATGTATGTGTACATAGATAAGAAATAGTCTAAAGAAAAGGGTAAATCCAACAAGGTATTATAACTCGTCTATAGGAACAATATATCATCTAGGAATAACCAATAGGTAAATTTGATGTCGTCACACATGTACAGTAAGGGTATGAGGGATTGATAGGGAAGGGAAGTAGGAGGTTATCAAAGTTATGATGTATATCTTCGGTTCTCTCTCAAAAGTACAGCATTCTGACGAAAAACACACACACATATAAAATACCTTTCCCCAATACGTGACTCTTAAGAAATGTCTCGTCGTCTTTCCTGAGTGCAGAAACTATTCGTCACGTACATCGTACTGTAGACAATTAGGTAACAGGACCTCACTCCTTTCGTTACTACCAAGAACTTTATGTTTGTGTCAGTGGTGAAGTCATCGATTTTTCTCTACTCTTTATATTCTTTGACTCTCTAAGAAGTGTTCATAATTTTCGTTTTGGGGTTTCCAAGTTTGTTTTGTTTTATTGTTTGTCGTGGTGTGTATTTTTTTAGGGTCTTGAGTTACATGTTGTAAATTTGTGTGTGCTAATCATACTTTATTTTCAAGAACTATGACGAGTAGTCTCTAACTAGTGATAATCCTTAAATCACTAATTAGAAATTCTAAACATACCTCGTTACATATCCACACTGTTAATATATATCAATCATTATAACATAACTTATCATATTTATACGATTCTCTTATCTAAAGTCTAAGAAAGTAGTGTGTGTTTTTCCTTTGATACACTCCTCTATTACGAATTGACATCTTTAGTAAAGTGATACATGTAGTTTAACACAACATATGGAATTTATATATTTTAAATTCTTTTTTATTTTTGACTTTAAAATTAAAAATGTTCTTACTCCAATTGAAGTAAAAAGTTAATATTATGTACTATATTAGAGGAAATAGCAAGGGTAAAGTGATGTTGAGTAAGTTAAACTTACCAACGTATGGTAAGGTGACATATGTGCATGGTGGGACATATGTTTGGTCAGGTATTACCCTTTTGGACTATTTAAATTTTTATTTGAGAAAAAACATACGAATACGTCCTTTTTTTACATACTACCCCAACACTCAAACGACCCAATTTCACTTACATTTGAATGTCTACTTTTACCTGTTTTATAGAAGATTTTTAGGGAAAGTCGTTAAATTTTTATGGTCGTTACAATTCTCAGGAACCCATGATTAGATTGGTTAAAAACTGTTATAAATCTTTACGCGGGATTCTGAAGATAATTACTAAGATCTTAAACCGTTTTTGGGATACGTTCTCCTTTGTCATGTCGTAATAACGTAAGTAATTTTTCATTGGTTTTCTTCGATCTTTTTTATGAACCATTGTTTTTTTCTTAAATCACTTTGATGTTCGTTTTTCGTGTTTATTAATTTTGGTTATTGGTCAGAAGTCTTTCCTGACTTTTTTCAAATGTTTGAATTCCCTTTAGATTATTTCTTTTCTCATGATATATAATCGTTACTTTTTTCTGAATTGACCTAAGTGTTGTTTATTTTAAAATCTTTGATACACTTCACGTACTACTTCATGTCACGAAAATACAGTATTTTTAATTGAGAGTTATTCTGATAATATTCTTAAAGATTTCATTTTTTATGATGGTCCATTGTCTTTCCTTAGTTCAGTTAGTTCGACTAAGATCTGTACAATAATTTAGAAATCCTTGTTAATTTTGTTCCGAAAGATTGTGTACTCTAAAAAAATTCAAATGAAAATTTTGAATTGTTCCTTCCATGTACGTATATGTTATAGGTATTCGGTACATCTTTTGTTTGAGTATTATTGACTGTGGATTCTAGATTTTCTTTGATCTCCTAAAAGTCAAATTCTGTCACTTGTCTTGAGAGTAGTTTACGATGACTTTACCCTCTATATACTGTTAATGACCCTGGTTCTCAACACTTACCGGAAACGATAAAGACTACTCGATATATTTGAATACCTTTATTCAGGAAAAAACCCAAAGATAACCATATACTTTCTGAGAAGTTATCTGTAATTAAACATTTTTAAGGAATCTTAAATCCAAGATTCCTCGTTAACTCATAAGTATTTGATTTTAATCACAAGATAATAGTTCAGACGAAAGAACTCCTCCAGATTGACATTAGGACGTAGTGTTACGATGACACGTTGTTCCCAGTAAAACTCCTCCAGATTGATATTACAATTTTCAACCGAATTTCGAGTTGTAAGTCTTTTACTTCTAGTACCGTAGACCAGGGTAGTGAAGTACCCTTTATCTACCCCTTTGTCACCTTCTGAAAAAAACCCCCCCGAGGTTTTAGTGACGTCTACCACTGACGTCGGTACTTTAATTTTCTGCGAATAAGGAACCTTCTTTCAATACCGGTTGGATCTATCGCATAATTTTTCGTCTCTGTAATGAAACGGTTGCTTCCAGGCAGATCAGTTCCGATACCAAAAAGGTCACCAGTACATACCTACACTCTCAACCTGATACTTCTTTCGACTCACGGCTGCTTAACTACGAAAACTCGACACCACAACCTCTTCTGAGAACTCTCAGGGACCCTGACGTTCCTCTAGGTTGGTCAGGTAGGAGTTCCTTTAGTCAGGACTTATAAGTGACCTTCCCGACGACAACTTCGACTTTGAGGTTATGAAACCGGTGGAGTACGCTTCTCAACTGAGTAACCTTTTCTGACTACGACCCTCCCTAATCCCCATCCCCCTCTTCCCCTACTGTCTCCTACTCTACCGACCTACCGTAGTGGTTGAGCTACCTTTACTCAAACCCATTTGAGGCGCTCAACCACTATCTGTCCCTCCGGACCGTACAACACTAAGTACCCCAGTGTTTCTCAGCCTGTGCTGACTCGCTGACTTGACTTCTCGAAAGGTGTCAAACAATACTAGGTGTGTCAGTTTCCGAAATTGTATCAGTAAGTTTGTCTTCATCCACAAAAAGACCTTGAGGGAACGAAAGAGATACTAGGTCATTTACAACCGTTAAACTAGAGACCAAGGACACGGAAAAAATTTGGGTCGAACCTGTAGACCTTCAAGAACCAAACACATTACGACTTCGGACCGTACGACGCTAAGTACCCCAGTGTTTCTCAGTCTGTGCTGACTCACTGACTTGACTTGATATTACGATGTAGTGTTACGATGACACGTTCCCCCTGTCAAATTTATGAGGAAATTTTAATTATCTACTAATTCTTAATCTTACTTGTGTCTTTTTGGTTAGTCGAAGTCTACCTTGATTCGTTGATTGAGAATTTTCTTAAATCTATTGAGAAATTTTAGTTTAAGATCTTAGGTATTCGGGTATTTTATCGTTGTTAGGTTCTATTTACCAGAGAATTTTTATTCCATTATCAACCGCTAGTTTTTGTGGACATTTTTTTTTTGATTTCTAAACTATTACGTTGTCGGTAGAATTTTCTAATATGTCTCTTTAAGAGTCTTTCAATTCCCTTTACTCTAGTTATACTATCCGATTCTTGTGCCGTATATGTCTGGACTTGTCTAATTTGACACCGTTTCTATTTTATCCTCTACTTTCTCTTCTTTCCCGTCAACTTCTTCAATTTCCCCTTCAATTTCAACCCGTATTTTCTCACGGTCTTCTCGGTCTCCACCTTAAACCCTCCTCCCTCAGAAATGAATCACCCAAAGTCGTACCTGTCGTCCTCCTGTAATGTTGGAGTGGTTCACGAAGGAGTGAATGAAGGGGAAGTCCAAGAAGGATCATAAGGTGGTTGACCGATGTTTTCCCTCGTCACCCTGTAGAAAAATGGAAAATATGACCCGGAGTAGTGGTAGAAACCACAATGTCCGTGTTCAAATCCGCAGAAGTAAGACATTGTCTAAGTAGAATATCTCCGATGTGTCCATTGTCGGATTGAGGACCGGTTGATGTATTTGGCTTGTCGAGTCCAGTGTCTTCGGGAATTACTCCCTGTTTCGTTAGATGAACGATACTATTGACTATTGTCTACTCGTAATTTGATGGATGACCATAAAGTTTCACGTCGAACATGGAATTTTCCCCTGAGGACGACGTACACCCAATTATCTTATCCTGTCTATCAAGTTGTTTATTTTGTTGTTTAGTTTTCTCGATTAGTATAATGATTTTATGAGGTTCTCTAAGAGTCAGGGGGTAATTAAAGAAAGGGACCGGTAGAGGACGGACCCCACTTTCCGAGATGTGATAGTAAATACCTCAATTATTAACAACTTGATTAATAAAACCCAATCTAAATGTTTAAAGTAGGGAGAGTTCATGTTCAAATAAATGTCCCTTGGACACTCCAATACAATTAAGTTTACGGTCTTTACTTAAATCTGAAAATTCTTCCTTAAGACGAAAATACGAAGGACGTAGTAGGACTCTCCCGAGTGCACGAAGCGTGGGGATTGGTGTTCTTGTTCGTAGAAGAACGACGAAGAAAATTTGAAGGGGAAATATTTATTTCCCAACACGTAAACGAAAAGACAAACCCCCTAAAGAGGGTCTCTCTCGGTAGGAAGGGACGGGGAAATGGATCCTGAAGAGGTTGACTCATTGTTTAGAAAGAAACTGGTATGGTTTGATGGTAGTCCTCAAAAGGGTAGACTTTAATTGGAACCTTCCTCAGAGAGGTACAGTTTTGCCTCAACGACATTATGTTCCCTTGTGACGGAGTTGGACTAATTCTCCTCGTTTTGTAAGTTGTGTTTTAGAAGACGATTGGAGTTTGAAAGAAAATTTTGTTTGAAGTTTGAATTACCACTCTATAACTGACTTACGAAAGGGGACTCCAGTCCTTGTTTTTCATTTTATCTTTCGTATTTCTAATATTTTCATTTTAATAAACATCTACTACTGAAATATCTTATAGAATTCTCTAGTTGTCAAAACTTGATGATTAAATCGTTTCAGTGTCCTATGTTTCAATTATATGTTTTGGGGATATAACGAAACCACTCCCTCAATTCATAGACTCAGACATGATCGGTTTTGATGAGGGAGGTCTGTGGGACGTTATAATTTTATACGTACGATGACCATGGTCCTCCGTAAGAATGGAGGGTGATTTAAGGAAATGTCAAAATTCCTCTTAAGATCTTCGTATATATAGAGTAAACAACAGGACTTATACATACCGTGAGTTATTTGCGTAATTATTTGTTCCAAAATTGTTATCGTTGTGAGTTTCATCACGACTACAGTTTTACGTTCCTGTAAATAAGGTTCATTGATCTTTCATGGATGTCCAAGGTTTTGACTTAAAAGATGTCATTCTTTGTTAAAAGATATGATGTCGAATGTCCAAACTGTAAGTTAAGACTCTTACCTTTTGTAAGACTAACCCGTAAAATCTGGTTCCAATCCCCGATTCTTGGTGCCCGAAGGGACCACCGAGTCGTCGTTTCTAGGTGAGCACTACGTCTCTGTGTCCAAACTAGGGACACATACCTTATAGGGTATTTCCTCCCGTACCGTTGGTGAGGTCCTAAAAACGGACCTCTTAGGGTACCTGTCTCCTCGGACCACCCGATATATCAGGTATCCTCACGTTTCTCAGTCTGTCCTGACTTCACTGACTCGGGCGTTCCCGATTGGTGACTTATTTCTGTACAAAGAATAATATGGATGTCACAAATTCACATCGTGTTTTTCGGTTCACATGTTATCATAATGACTGACGTTATGTGACTTTTTTTTTTTTTTCCAAAGACATCACATTACCAATAGTACAAACGGACTGTGTTATGTAACGTTTACCTATAAATAAACTTTTCCTTGAGACTAGAAAGAGATAAAATAGTGGTTGATCTTTCTATGTTTTAGTATGTCACCTGTTTATAAGACGTGTGTGTGTCTATATTTTGTGTGTGTGTCTCGTGACGGTCCAATAAGGTCGAACCATATTTGTTCAAGTTGAGGTCAATGGATCCTCTTTCTCACTACCCGGTATCATAAGACGTAACGACTACTACACAAAGTCCCTCCATCCGTCTCTTGGTAGGTAGTGATTCTCTTTTCGTTTATAGTTCTTCTTATACTAGTCAGGCCATCATCAAACTACCCATCTCTGCTACCTAGTTATATAATGTATGTGGTGTGTCACCATTTGTTTCATAAAACTAAGGAATTACCATGGGTGAACAGAGGAGGATTATAAAATAATAAATAAGAAACAGATACATTATTGGAAAATTGTCATCTAGTTTCTTATTTTCTTATGTCTTTGTCTCTCTGTCTCATCCCATCGTCTGACCTTCAATTGTGTAGATTTTCGACCTTTTCCTTTTTTTATCTACTTAGTGATAATTTTATCAACTTGTTAGGAATCCAGGTCCTTTTCATTGTGATTTTCTGATTCGATTGTGATTTTCGATAAGTTTTACAGTACCGGAAAAAGATGTTTCATACTTTTCCTAGTCAGGAACTCTCTCAGTTTGTGGGAACATCTTTTATAGATGTTAGGTTATGGTACAGCATACGGTAGACTCTTTCGTCCCAGAACTTACCGGAAGAACTCCTTTAAGTTGTACCTAAACTCTTCGCGCCGAGCAACACCTTATGTGACCTGAGGACCGTTCCCTCTTTCTCCTAATATGACCAAGTGGTAATACATGTTACTCGTCCATGTATTTTGTTTAAAAATCCTCTAGGTATATGTGATATGGTTATGATCGTCTGTAAGCTTCACTTTAGAGACCTACGACCCTTCTTGTAAATGGATTCGAAATTTTACTCTTTTTTATTTAGTGGTTCCTGGTGTGTTTTAATATGATCTTCAGATTTCATAATTCCTCTTTTTAGTGTTTCATTTTTCTAATTGAGATTATGAACAAAGGGTAAAACTTATAATAGACGGAAGTTTGTACCTACACAACTATTTTATTAGTTATGCACTTCTCAACTTTTTAATATTTGTGATATTCATAATTAATGTTCTTTTACTTGTGGTCTTACGTTTCATTGTCAGTATCAGTATTCTTCGTTTGGAGGTTTACATGACGAATTCGAGGGGATTTCCTGGTACGAAGTGATCGAATCATAAAGTTAGTGACACTAACCAACACAGAGATATACAGATGTGTGGTCCTGCTCCCGGTCCCGGTCTCCTCTACGATCACGACGACCTTGAACTACGGGAATTAAGTTGTAGGTCGGCCACGAGGTATCTCTACCTACTCGACCCTGATGAAAGGTATCAGTGTAGACATTGACTTCATTTTCAATACTATTTCTTTAATCTTATTTTGTTTAGTTTTTTTCAATAAAAAAAAGATATGTCACTCTACTTAGTTGTATCTCTTCCTAATTTTATGGCTTTGGTTTTACTTTTGTGTTAACTGGGAATTTGTAGTACTCCCAATCCCCGGGACTACGAAGTTTATCAGCTTTTAGACGTATATTGAAATGTCAGTCAGGTTGTATGGACTCCAAGGTTTAGGTACCTCAGTTAGTCGACACCTGACATATCATAGACATCATGATATGTCTATGATATAAGTTACTTTTTTAGGTGAATATTCCCCTGGGTACGTCAAGTTTGGACACGACAAGTTCCCAGTTATCATGGAAAGGTGTTTCTGATCTTTCCATAAAGTATAGTGGTAAATAAGTTCTATACGTTTAATTTTTATCGGGGAGTTTTCTTCAGGAAGTTATAAAGAGTGGGTAGTTTAAACCTTCCCTTTTTCCATCATTCATTTTATGCATTAAAGAAATGATGACCACCCATCATACATCTCGAAAAAACCTCCCACTGAATTTATATTCTTCGTATTTCTGACTATACCTTTCTACTGAGACTTTGTGACTTACTTGTGACGATTTGACTTGTCATACAATTACAAGAGAAGAACAAAATATTTTGATATATGAATACAGTTATATATAAACTTATACGTATTTTCTGACTTTTCTTGATGTGATTTTATCGATACCACCGACCCTTCACTCAATAGTAAAGATGAAATATATAAACTTATTAAAATTAGTTAGTTCACGTTCTATGTGTTAATGAAGAATGTCGTATATTTTATATTATTTTTCGAGGTAATCACTATTTGGTGACGAATGTAAAACTTTATAAAAGAAGGTTAGAAAATTTATGTATATGTTTGTATGTCCTGTATTTGAGTACCAAGAGATTGGACTAAAAGTCACTTATATGTTAAAAGAGATATCCATGTAGTATTGTACTCTTGATCGACAATTTTTACATCTAAAGGATCAGAAGTGAATATTTGAATGATTTAGTTCGTAATGTGATTTAGAAATCGTTCGTGTAATTAAATAAGAATAAGAATACCAAAGAATACAAACTGTTGGTGACTAAATAACACTTGTCTCAGAAATTTAGTAGAAGATATGGTGTGGTAAAACCTCTACAGTGTAAAATTAGTTGTAGACCCTGGTGTACTGGTATGGGTACTGGAGTTTACGGTTCAACGGGTAACGTCTGATCTCTATCTATAACCCATTTCCCGGGAGATCCCTGTCGTTACGTGTAACACAAACCCCTCTTTTTTTTTCCTTACTTTTGAATACCTATAAATCACAGTTCTTACTTTTGGTAATATTTTTTTAATAATAATTGTACCAATGTCTATATACATTACTGTAGTACCCAGTACTTCTGTTCTAATTTATGATTCTTTCGACAATCTATCGACACTTTGTTAAAAAATAAAACCCATGATAATAGTTCTCGATACGTGACCCCCTTCAAAAATTTTTCCTGTATTAGACTAAATGGGGTTCTAATTCTTGTGAACCAGAAGAAAGTCTAAAATACTAAATTTTCAACAAGGGATGGATTGTTGAAAAGGTGGAGGGGGAGGAGTTTTATCGGTCTATTAAAGTGTCCCAGGGTAAAATCACAGGTATAAGAGGAATAGAAAAGCATTATATATAAATTTGTGGACACTATATGTATAGTCCGTGACAACTTCTAATATGGTCACTTGTTTTGTCGTAGTACTAGAGTACCTCGAATGTGAGATCACCCTTATTCTTCTATTACTTAGTCATTACTTGGTTATGATTATCATTAATAATTAATGGTAGGTATAGTCAAAGGTAAAGAAGAGGAAGAACACGTCATGACCCAGAGACCTAGAAACCGAACTAGTGTTTTCCCGTAAGAAAAGCCGTGTTTAGTTGAAGTACGATATTACTTCCCCCTTTATCATTCTATTAGGATGTATATATTATCTCTAATTTTTTAATATTGTTTTCTCACAGTGTCCGTCTAATGTCTTTACTAAATATTTGTTTTTTCCCTATTGTACCGAGAAATCCCAATAATGTAATCAAAGATCCGTATCGTTAGTGACATAGATTCATATACGTTTCATGAGGAGTATATGGAGTTCAGATATTTACTTCTATCTTTCAGGTGATACCCTAACTTTTCGACGGTACAGGTCCAACCACTATTCCAGTTGGTGAGACTGTCGAGACCACTGTTTACAATAGACCAGGACAAGTAGCGGTTCTTTGAAATACTGGATAATCCCTTTCTCTTTTCATTTTGGTTATTTTACTTTCGACATTAGTTTATAAGAAAACCTTTGTACGTCAGATCCCAGAGTCCCTCCGTGGTACCATGTCGTCCTTTTTTATATACAAACTAAAAACCACGAACGGTTTACTGTCGAGATAGTGAAGACTCTGAGTTGACGGACTTCATTGTCCCTGTATTTAATGGAAAGTCCTAATTTATTTTATAAGTCCCTCTTTTCTCGACCATTGACCCCGGATCGTGTACCGTTTCGGATAGTACGAATTCCAGTACTCCTCTACACCGTTAAGAATTAATCATGGGTCCCGGAGGATAATATGGTACGACCTGATACTAGTTAACAATTATTACCTTTATAGACTAGAATTTTCAACAATTACTCTATTGATCTTCCGGTTTGAACTCTTTAGTTCATATTGTAAAAGACCCATTCGAAAGAATACGATTGATAGGAGTGACACTTGGTGAAGTTTGAATATTGAGACATGGAAGAAAGTCAACTAAAAGGGGGGTTTACATGAATAAAATTTTTTCATTCATCTCGTGGAAGTTATTCCGAAGGTAGTAAGGTGTCCTCTGGTTCCGAAGCGGTGGTCGTAGCATCGACCGGTCTACCATATTTTTTCTCTTCTCTCGTCACCGTTTGACCACTCCCATACCTAGGTACCTTCCCAGATGTTCCCTTCAACTCTCTCCTTCTCTTTCTCGTTCAAGTCTTAAACCACAATTCAACCGTCGTACAATTTGTTTCCGTCTGTTTTGTTTCCAATCCCAAGGAAATCCACGGTTCCCATTATTGGTATTTTTGAATGGTTAGTACCGGACCTATGTCAAAGCGTGTTCATGTCCGTTTTTAGGTACCATCCTCCGTCAAGGTCATGTCAGTTATTATGACGACTCAAACCCTCAAGAGAGGTTCACCTGTTAACTACAATTGCAAGCATTTCTTCGTCGAAATTAGAGGATACTTTTGTCTTTCATTTCATCGAGTCGACCATTTCTCAGGCGGACGTTACGTCCTCTGGAACCAAGCTAAGGTCCCAGTCCTTCTAGGTGACCTTATCCGATGGGTGAGGTCATAAGAACCCTAAAGGGACCACCGAGTCGACCATTTCTTAGATTATTTATGAATGGTATTCGACGAATAGACAATAGACTTCCTGTAGATGGTTGAGGAGATAGTTGGGTAATATGTTCTATGACAAACGACTGAGGACGTTCCGTAACCTTATGTGACGTTTTCCTCTTTATTTGTGAAATCCGTTCTTCCGTCACCAGTTCGGTGACGGGTTACTGTCTGGAAAGCCGTAGATGACTAAGACCCCTTCCTGAGATAAGGGTGGTCGTAACCTCCTGTTTTAGTAACTTAAAGTCTTCTAACGTAGTTTATATCAATGTTCGGGGTTTGTGGGTGGTTTGGTTAAGAGGATAATTACCATAGTTAACAGAACTCGTTCCTAAAAGTCTTTAAATTCATATTTTTCTCTTCTTAACTAAGAAATATTGTAGTGATGAACTATTGAGTACAAAGACAAAATGTGACCTTTGAATGTGTTCGATATTTCTTGTCTTGACTACCTGATGACGCCTGCTTTAGTCTTTGAATATACTGTGACATCATTTTGCACTCTCATGAAATAGCAAAAAAAGTAAATTAGGAGTCTAGTCGAATATTTTATGTATAACAAGGTTGTAATTTAGTCCTTTTACTCCGGTTTTCCTATTTGTCCACGGATTATCAGATGTTTCAGTCCCACTTTCGGGTCCTGACTGAGACTTTGGTCACACTAAAGGTGATATGATGAGATGTTCTTTTTCATTTTACGTGTCATAATAAATTACTTAAAGTTTCAATGTGAGGGTTTCTCTCCTTTTACTTGACCGTTCTCCTTTTTATCCCAGATTCCCTTCTACTAATAGACTTGTGAGTATTTTTTGTTTTGTTTTGTTTTTTGTGGGTGATTTGGATACACTACACACTTAGTATTTATAGGAGAAAGACTAGGTTGTAATTCCTCGGGTTCTTACTACTTATGTCACTTGTAATCTTTACGACCGTTAAACTGATGTTAAATTGAACGGTCGATCCATTGATGTTACTCGGGTATCGTTGTTTCTGTCTACTTCAAGTTTCCTTTGGTTCAGATTTGACGGATTGGTCTTGAACAATGTACAATAAACGAATGGATTATATCTATAACGTACATCGGACCGGACTTGTCGAACGTTAGCGAAGGACACTAATCTTTTCGGTACCCGGTCGGCATACACACATTTATTGTCGTAGACATCTCTGTATTCTGGATTTAATCCTTTGGTTACCTTTTCCACTGATATGAAAGACTCCCTCTCGATTCAGGATGAGTAAACCGAGAACTGTAAACCGTTCTCAAGACTAATAATTAGTTTAATTTATAGACTAGTGGTAATGTTACTCGTCTTTTTTATATTGTGTTGCTTTACAAAAGAGGAAACCATAGGTTCACAATTCAATGGTGGAGAATCTATAAGTACCACTTATTTCGACGAAGACAAAAAGAGTTTGACATGTTCCTGGATCCTTCGGTTATTCACAACGGGAGTATTTTCTACTCCTTTGATTCCGGGTGTCTCCGATTAAACTTGTATCACACTGAGGTTAGAAAGACGATACGATAGAGGGGTGAGGTCGTGTTATCAGACTAGATAGACCTATAATAAATCTATAAATATTCTGTATAGTATGGACGAATAGGAATCCTTACGACATGTAAAACCATTCTCTGAGGTACTAAAGTCTTCCCGAAAGACTTTAGATGTAATCCTCTTTTCTGTCAATCCTTGTTTTTTCACTTGATTTAAAATCTTGATTGGTTGTCAGTTTATAAGTAGAATGGAACAGTTCAACGAGATACACTTATATTACATCACACAATGATCTGCAGACTTTAATCTTTCTATTCTCTCAACAATCCTCAGTGACATATGGAATCGAAGGGGTACGGTATCCTGACGGTTCTCGATAGACTTTTTGTTCTACAATGGGATGTATCTTCTGAGTTGACATACGAGAGTTTTTAGTTTCACAAGTGAGTCAAGTCAAGTCAAGTCAGTGAGTCAGTACAGGCTGAGAAACACTGGGGTACTTAACGTCGTGCGGTCCGGAGGGA
>SJYO01048196.1:0-10000 GCA_006410555.1 Capra ibex
GTTCGAGACCCTCAACCACTACCTGTCCCTCCGGACCGTACGACGTCAGGTACCCCAACGTTTCTCAGTCCGTACTGACTCACTGACTTGACTTAACTTCCAAAACTCTGTCACGATTCTGAAACCCCGTAGAGTTTACATGTCCAGACGTACAATGTCTCTTACATATCCTCAACCTGACTAACCTTAAAAGGAGGGAAGGACGGTTCACAATGGATCTTCTCCACCTTTGTTGACACGAGTACCTTATCCGTTGTTTTTAGTTTCTCTCTCGAGTAGAAGTCCTTCTGCAAAGATTCTCAGTGTGTGCGTTTCCGTCTTGTCTGAAGGAACACTCCCTCACTGAAGGGGTAGTGACTCCCGTACGTTCGACAACGACGTACAATTACGTCCCCGGGTCCGACGAGACCCACGATGTGACAGGATGTCAAATGATCGACACACCGGGGTACAAGTTATCCCTATTATTATCTATCATTTGTACAAGCACAAGATGGTCCACCACGATCACCACTTCTTGGGCAGACGGTTACGTCCTCTGGATTCGTTACGTCCAAACTAGGGACCCCACCCTTCTAGGGGACTTCCTGTCCCATCGTTAGGTAGGGTCATAAGAACGGACCTCTTAGAGTACCTGTCTTCTCGGACCGTCTCCTCAGGTACCCCACCGCTTCTCAGTACGCTTCTCAGTCTGTACTGTGTCAGTACATTTCAGTCGGTACTGCCTTCGCTGAATCGTCCTTGTGCATATATTTTATGTTCACACGCTATTTCAACGTTTCTCTCATTTCACTCATTTCCCAAAACGTAGGACGGACTGAACAACTTTCTCAGTTTTACGATAATAATAACAACAATAGTAATACATTTACGGTCACCCAGAAGTCCTATTCCGTTGAATCTCGAGGATGTTCCTTTACTGTTAGATGGAGTTATAAGAACGGACCTCTTAGGGTACCTGGCCCATCGGACCGTCCGATGTCAAGTACCCCAGCGTTCTCAGTCTGTGTTGAGATGTCAGGTACCCCAGCGTTCTTAGTCTGCACTGTATCGCTGATGCTCTCTCTCTCCCTCTTTCTCTCTCTCTCTGTCTCTCTCTCTCTCTCGCGGTCTCGGGGATGTCAGGTTTCCCGGTGTTTCTCAACCTGTGCTAACTTCGTTGAAGCGTGTGTGTCTCCAGCAAACCTTGCAACAGGGGGATTGAGTTGTGGAACTCTGAACACCACTAGAACCAACCGGTGGTCCCCCGCGGGGTCTGGGGTCGAGTCTTTCGACGACTTTTCTAAGAGATCTCCCATATCGAGCGAATCTTACTTTTGGTCGGTTGAAAACCTTAACTATCGAGTAAATCTTACTTTTGGTCGGTCGAAAGCCTTAACTAAGGAATAAATCTTACTTTTGGTCGGTTGAAAACCTTGACTATCGGTCCTACTCGTTTTACAAAGGGGTTCAGAGTTTCCGTCTTAAGACGAAGGCGACACTAAGGACTCATGGAGAGGTCCCCAAGCGGTCGTTGATAGGGAAGACGAGGAGATCGCCTCAGGTCTCCAGGGACCCTACAGATCTACGTGTGTCCTACCCTGATCTGGACGGACCGAGACTCGTGAATCCTGGGTATCCTTACCTATGTTTCCTCGGTTCGACCCAATTCCCTCACCTTTTTCCGCCGAGGAAACGAGTCCCAGAGACACACCGACGTTACGGAGGGTGACCGAGACCCGAAGCAAAGACCTAAAAGTCTCGTAACAATACTCTGGACACTCGACAGCCCCAAGTGTCTGTGGTCAGTCCAAGACAGAAACTCCACGGTCCGACGTGAGCGAACGGAACCCCTAGCCTCCAGTCAGTCTCCGACCGTGTGGGGTGGACCGGGACGACCGGGGCAGACCCCACTCACCTCCCCCCAGAAACGGACCCGCACAGGAGACGGAACCCCTACCTCGAGTCAGGTACACTCGACGTCCGACCTCTCCGGTCCCCAAGTACCGACTCCTGGGGATGGAGAGGTGACTTCTGTCTACCCTCAACTACCAATTTGAGGGTCGGAGGAGGGGAGCCCCTCCCGTTACGACTCCCCCACAGGGGTGTCAGGGGACTTCGGGGTCGAGTGGATGTGTGGAAGACAACCAGGCAGAAGGGTGATAGAAGGAAAGAGAAAGGGAGTGACCGAAGGGTCTTAACGGAGGATTTATTTAAGGAACGTGGGTCTAGGAACGGAGTCCAAACGAAAATTCCTTAAGTTTGTTTTTCTCGGTCTCTTAATCCATGAAACCCCGAAGGGACCACCAAGTCTACCACCTTCTTAGACGGACGTGACCTCCTCTGGGCCCAAGCTAGGGACCCAGTCCTTTTAGGGGACCCCTTCCCTTACCGATGGGTGAGGTTATAAGAACGGACCTTTTAGGGTACCTGTCTCCTCTGACCACCTGATGTTGGGTCATCCCAACGTTTCTCAACTTGTGTCGACTAGCTGATTGTGAGTTTACGAAAGTCTCGTGTTGAATGCTCTCTTTTTCTTCGGTTACCTCTTTGTCTGGGGTCACCTGGGGCTTACGGCACTTGATTAGCGTTGAGAAGTAAAAACGTCATTCGTCAAAATTCTTGGCGAACAAGTTTTTGGGTCAATGACACCCGTACTTCTTTTAAAATTTTGAGAAACCTTTTGGAGGGACACTCACTCCTTAGGTCCAAACTTTAAGAGGTAACGAAGGTGGGACAGAACACTTATCCTTTGGCGGGGAGGGGGGTAAGTCTATCGTCGCTTGCACACTCGGACCGAATAGCTTATAATTAACCCACGATATAAAAGGGGACTCGAGTATCGTCGGAGACTGCACAACGACGGTCGAAAAACCTCCGAGTGGTTTGTGTCTAGCGACTTTGGGCTCCCCGTTTCGGAGGGATCAATGTAAAGTCTTGCGAGGCCTACATAAGAAGACACTTTAAGTCGTGGGTGGAGTCCTTCTGGAATCGTCTGTCACGACTTCCTCCAATTACTACCTAAACATATCCAAAGAGAACGAAATAAATCCAGGGACCTTTACGTTCACAGTCGTGTTTCATACAAATACCAAGGTCATTTAGTGGTCCTTTTGTGTGTGTGTGTGTGTGTGTGTGTGTGTGTGTGTGTGAGTGTGTGTATCTCGACCAACATTTTTTTCTTTTTGTTCCAACCCACTGAGTCGGACTTATTTAATTCTTAGTTTAAACTACGTTTTGAACCTTACTTACTCCTCGGTGAAGGAAGAGATCGTAGAATAGGGGAGTAAACAGAAGAGAGAGGGAAAGTAAAAACCGTCCCCCTTCCATAACGAAAGATTCAAAGATCACTTGACGGTGGGAGCCAAAGATTTCTGGGGGTATTTCCCCTTAAACAATTTGTAGAAAGGACATCTTGAATTATTTTTCTCAGAAGATCCATCTCATAAAAGGGAATTTTTACGCTACGAACCATGTTTGTTTTGTTCGGTGGTTCTCGTAAAACTTCTCAAACCTCATACAAACGTTATTAAACACGTAAGGAGGAGCAAAAGATGGTAGAAATAGACTCAAGATAAATGTAGAATACCTACGCACCTGTTTTGATATGAAACTTTTATATCCCTCGGGAGAAGGTGACACCCACCCTTACGTTTAAACACGTCAGTGATACCTTTGTTTGATTTTGAGTTTGTTGAGTTTGATCTCGACGGTATACTAACTCGTTAGGGTGAGGACCCGTGTGTGGGTCTGTTTTGACATTGGACTTTTCTACGTCCACGGGGTCACAAGTATCTTCGCAATAAGTGTTATCGGTTCTGTACCTTTGTTTGGATTTGCAGGTGACTTTCAACTTACCTATTTCTCTACACCACATATGTATATATATGTGTGTGTATGTGTATCTGCCCTGGTGATGAGTCGATATTTTTTCTTACTTTAGCACGGAAGACGTCGTTGTACCACCTGGATCTCCAATAGTGCGATTCACTTTGTTCAGTCTTTCTCTTTCCATTTGCATTGTACCCTAGTGAATATACACTTGATCTTTTATGGTATCTTTAATTGAATAAATACTTTGTCTGTGTCCAAGCGTCTGCATCTCTTGTCTGAACACCAATGATTCCCCCTCCCATAACCCTTCCCCTTCCTGACCCTCAAACCCTAATCGTCTACTTTGATAATATATATGTTACCTACTTGTTGTTCCAGGACGACATATCGTGTCCCTTGATATAAGTCACAGAACATTATTTGGTATTACCTTTTCTTATAATTTTTTTATACATACACACATATATACATATACCCGAAGGGACCATCGAGTCGACCATTTCTGGGGTGGACGTTACGTCCTCTGGGATTCTAGGGGACCTCTTACCTATCAGATGGGTGAAGTCATAAGAACGGACGTTTTAGGGCACCTGTCTCCTCGGACCCCCCGATGTCAGGAACCCCAGCGTTTCTCAACCTGTGCCGACTCGTTGATTCGTGAATACGTACGCACACACGCGTACGCACGTGTGTGTGTGTGTGTGTGTACACATTGGTTTGGTGAAACGATATGTAGTCTTTGCTTGTGTTGTAACATTTAGTTGATGTGAAACTATTTTAAAAAAATTTGTTATAATTCCTATGACTATGTGTTTCTCATGTCTGTCCTGTTAAGGTAAGTGTAATTCAAGTTTTTGACCCTTATTGGGCACAAACGACAATCTTCGGTCTCAGTACTGACAAGGACACACATACCCGTCGTTGACTTCCCATGTCCGAAACCCCACGACTATTACAAAACTAAGAACTACCAATTCACACACACCAACCGAACACTTTGAAGTAACTGGACACTCGAGTACTAGACACGTGGAATTTTAAAAAATTCAAATGACTATAATGGTATGTCCAATTTAATTTTTAAAAAAAAAAGGTGGGAACGATTTAACATGGTTGGGACGACAGAACGGGGTGACCCTCAAAAACGGCCCGGGACCGGTCTGCCTCTGACCCACACTGCGGAGGACCCCTACAGACCGTCCCTGCCCGGTCGGATGGACACTGGAACCTCGGCATCCGGTGCGGCTGGGGCGTCTACAATAACAACCGTCGGCGTCTCTGGAGGGGCCGTGTAGAGGAGGGCACCGACGTCTCTCTTCACTTCGACCCAATCTGTCTCCCAGTCTGCTGAACCTCTTCCAAAGAATTTAACAGTCAACTTCGTCAAACTACGAAAACTCACCAAGACAATCGGACCTCGGTCAGGTCCGGTGACGTAGAAGGCAGACTCAGAGAGGAGAGTGGAGAAGGTGGAGGGTCGGACACTTCTCAGAGGAGCCTTGTAAAGTTGGAACTTTCCACTAGAGATGAAATTTTAGATTTCACAGAAGGACGTCTTCCGTCAGTATCCGAAAGACGTTTTTCCCTTGTACTCTAAGTGTCTAACCACGATCAGATTTATCGACTGACACAAAAAACCACCAAAAAAAGAAAAACAAAAAAAAAAAAAAAACTCGTTGATCTTAACACCCGATCACAAATAAAAGTTCCGACCAAGACCAGTGGTCCGTCACTTACGACGGACAGTCGACACCCTGTTTCTAATAAATGGAAACAACCTAAGATCGGAGGAAATTTCGAAGGAAAGTCTGTCATTTCTTAGACGGACGTTACGTCCTCTGGACTCAAGTTAGGGACCCAGCCCTTCTAAGGAACCTCTTCCCTTGACGATGGGTGAGGTCATAAGAACCCGAAGACACCACCGAGAAAGCCATTTCTTAGACGAAAGTTACGTCCTCTGACCCCAAGCTAGGGACTCAACCCTTCTTGGACACCTCCTCCCGTACCGTTGGGTGGGGTCATAGGAACGGACCTCTTAGAGAGACCTGTCTCCTCGGACCGCCCGATGTCAGGTATCCCAGCGTTTTTCAGCCTGCACCGACTCGCTGATTCGTGTCGTGTCGAGGAAATTCTCTACACGACGTCTGGGGGTGGAAGGAGACCCTTGGTTTTTCGTGTGTGCCCGCTGTAAAGTGTAAGTTAAAGGTCCCGAGGTGTCTTTGAAACTCCGACTGGTCTAATTCTTGGGACCTGTCAGTAATCTAGGTAGAAAGACTTCAAACGACCGGACTTCGAATGTTAAGACTCGTTCCGGAAGAATCCCGAGTACAAGATCTGTGACAGTATGCAGGTTTCCGTCGTGTCTGAAGCAACACTCCCTCACTCAAGGGGTAGTGACTTCCGTACGTTCACCAAACGAGTACAATCAAGTCCCCGGGTCCCCCGTGACCCTCGATGTATCAAGACGTCATCTGTGACATTAAAGTAATTCGAAGAGGGAAGACGAGGGGAAAGGTAATCTGGTTGCCCTAGGTTTGCCAAGAGGGAAGACACTCGTGAAGGGGAGGTGGCTCGTTCCGGCGGACGACCGACCGAACCCGGGTGCCCTACGTCACCTCACGCGTCTCCTCGAACCCGTGCCTGTTCCGGGGCTCCCCTCGTACTCGCCTGTCGTGGACTCCCCTCCGGGGACCTCCAGAAGAAGGAGGTCTGGGTCGGTTAGCGGGGTAGTCGTCGTGTACCTCTCTCTGTCGACGGGGTGGATGCAATTGTCGTACTACTCGTTCGTTCGTTCGCAAACAAGAGAAAATTCGGTGATCCAAACACCCGGAAAACAATTTACCGTTGTCTTGGTTCGCATTCGAACTTCAGTTAGTCTTGCACAAACCTGAGGTTTGTCGTAGGGTCGATACCTCCTCGGATCACAAGTACAGGAACGTTCGGTGGTCGGGGTTGGGACGTTCCGGGAGGATTGCGAGGTTCTTCGTCGGTTTAAACTTCAGTCGACCTTGTCGTAGACGAACCGGGTACCTCCACTACCGTCACTCCCGACGGACGAACGATAAATGTGCCACCCACGTCCTCCCGTGCACCCCTTCCCCGAATAACCGACGTATCGGGTCTTTCAGGACTAAAGACGTCACATCTGACCAACGATGTAAGAGGACCCTGTGTGTTTGGATGGTGTAGTCAGGTAATTTTCTTTAGTGTAGACTCCTAACTTTATATGTATAAAAGAAAGAGATGTACTTGTTTTCGTTTAAGACGGAGGTACTTCCAATGTGTGGTGTCCCTGAGGCTTAAGGGAACCTTTGTTCTTACTGACACAACCTCCTCTGGAGTCGTAACGGCGCCTCCCTCGGGTCGAGACTCCCCACTCTCCTGCTGGTCGGGGGACGGCACCTGACTCGCACTACACGAGTGACGGAGACACCGGAGTGACGGAGATGAGGAACACCCCCGTCCGTGACAAGATAAAGCGTTTACAGGTTCAACTCAGAGTCGCCAGGACCCGGTCCAGACTCTGGTTCCGAGGGACTGCGTCACTCTGACTCTGACCTGGGGGGTGATGGGAGGGTAGGTCCTTGTTTGGAAGAGACGGGATTTTGACGAGTACCTTTGGACCTCCTCCTTTAGCACGTTTGAAGGAACTCGTCTGATCTCTGTGACTTCCGAAGGTACAGAAATTAAAACCGAAAATTTACGCCTCTACGGCCAGTACCAAGGAGGTGTCCTTGTAAACCCTTCTTTGTGCAAACTGACAAACGCTGGGGTACCTGAGGTCGCGCGGTCTGAGGAGACAGAAACCCTAAGAGGTCCGTTCTGATGACCTCACCCATCGGTAAAGGAGGAGGTCCCCTAGAAGAGTTAAGTCCGTAGTTTAGACGTAGAGGACGTAATGACCACCTAAGAAATGGACGACTCGGTGGTCCCTTCGGGGGACCTATGTGTCAGGTACCTTAAGAGGTCCGGTCTTGTGACCTCACCTATCGGAAAGGGAAGAGGTTCCCTAGAAGGGTCGGGTCCCTAACTTGGGTCCAGAGAACGTAACGTCCACCTAGGAAATGGTTGACTCGATAGTCCCTCTCGTAACGATTTAATCCGCTACTGTTAATTAATATTCACCGACACCGAGGGACAACCACTATGGTCCGGAGAAGTGGTCCGGGGCCCGGAGACACCTGAAGTAAGGGCGTCGGAGTCTACAGAAGGGGAGTCAGGACAAAAGGACTAGTAGAGTCCGTTTGTAGGAGCGAGGGAACTTACAACCCTTTTAGTAAAAGGTTAAGGTATAAGTGGACCGGGGAGTCGAAAGTTCTTGTAAGTCATCGAGGTAAAACGGAGATCTTATTTTGTACTAGACAGTTTTCACCCTTATCGACAACCACCCCCATCCCCTGTGGATACCACCGAACAAACCGGAGGAGACTGTTTCCAGTAACCCCCCGTTCACCGTCCTCAGTCCCCATACAGTACAACGGTCTCATCGGGCAAGAAGGCGAGTACAGGTCCGGGGACCGTCACACCAGAAGAACGAGGAGGTACTTCTCTACTTCGAGTAAAGAGAGAACTCAGACCGGAGTACTGAACAATAAAGGTTTTCCTACACCACCTTCTCTACTCGGACCGGGGGTTCTCCTGGTGTTGACAACAAAGAGGACTTTGACGGGTCCACGGTACACCTGTTCGGGTCCGACGGGGTGACCTACTACTCTCTGGCATTGGGAAGTACGACCAGTGGGGTCGACTATCGGTCGGTAGGGGGTCTTTACACTCTCCGGTTAGATTCGACCGGTCAGGGGTCGGGTGGACGCTAGGCTGGCACCTACGTGCCCGTCGGTCTAGTTGTCTGAACAGGTCGACTGGACGTCCGAACACTCGTTACAGCCACGAATAAGTAAGACCCTAAACAATACTCCGTAATAATCCGTTATCTATTGACTATACGACCTGTTCGTTCCGACCTCCCTATTGACTAAATCGAGTCAAATAATAAAATTTTTGTCCTTTATAACTTTTTCGTATCTGTTTAAGCCACTTATTGTCTTACTTAGGGTCTACCGGTTGTGAGTTCAGATAGTTTCAGTTCCCGAAGAGTATTGAATCTAAAAAACACTCATATGATACCAAATAAGTAGTCTTGGGATAATTATTATCTGTAAACCCACAGACAAAAGAAGACAAACCTCTTCCTTTACCGTTCGGTGAGGTCATAAGAACGGACCTCTTAGGGTACATGTCTTCTCAGACCGTCCGAGGTCAGGCACCCCAGTGTTCTCAATCTGTTCTGAATCGATGATTTGCTAGAGGTAAGAAAACAATTTATGTTTACTAATTGCAACACATATGTACATGCCAATTATAAAATGGTATAAACTAATTAGTAAAAACACTTACTCAAATTTCCTTTTATATCTAAAAAAAGGGGTTTTAACAAATTATATATAGAGATTTTGTACTACTATAGGATTTATTGGTGATCTCGTAATAGTGTGTGTATTGTATTAATTGTTTTACCATCAACAAAAAGACCCTCTCGTTTTTCTCTTAGTAAGTGTCGTCTCTGAAGAGATATCTGACAAGTTCAGACGACGGAAGTAAATGTAAAATACATAGAAATTTTTTTAACAAGACTTAAGACATTTACCAAGAGATAAATAGGAGGCACAACGACTAAGTCATCAGACAAGATAACGTAGACGAAAGGCTAAGAAGTTTCAATAAAACCGATTACAAAACTAAAATTTGTCTTACACGATAAATTAGTTATTTTATAAAGAAAAAAAAAAAAATTCTACTCTTCCAGTAACGACTCCACGATTCCTACTTTTGATTCCGTTACCACCACACGTCTCTTTTGTCCTTTAACTAAGTCTCCTGTCAATCCCTACAACAAGTCTCTTGAAATTGAATATTGCTCGTGAAGATGACACCGAGAAAATTCTGTGGAAGTTAAGAGGTCCCTCCCATCTACTCGAGAGAAAACTAGTACATGGGTGGACATAGGATAACATCAGGTATACCAAAATTAAAATTTCTTATACGGAACTCCTTTTACTTGGGAACTCCCTTGTTTCCTGTCCATTTCTTATAAATGGAATAAACAATACCTCTGTGACCAGTGTCTTCTTTCAATTTGTCGTCTCGTTTATACATCACTTCAATACCAGGTGTCGGGTTAAGGGTG
>SJYO01048320.1:5973-20000 GCA_006410555.1 Capra ibex
GAGGGAGAGGGTGGGATGATTTGGGAGAATGACATTCTAACATGTATACTATCATGTAAGAATTGAATCGCCAGTCTATGTCTGATGCAGGATACAGCATGCTTGGAGCTGGTGCATGGGGATGACCCAGAGAGATATTATGGGGAGGGAGGTGGGAGGGGGGTTCATGTTTGGGAACGCATGTAAGAATTAAAGATTTTAAAATTTTAAAAATATATTAAAAAAATAAATAAAATGACGCTTTAACATAAAGATGTAATACTGATGAAATGTGCCTCATACTAAAGTCAAGGCACAATGTTCATTCAGCATTAAAGTCATTAGTCCAGTTAATACAATTGCCACAGTGTAAGTCTTTACTAGAAGTCAGTGAAATTATATATGGAGAAGGAAATGGCAACCCATGCCAATATTCTTTCCTGGAGAATCCCATGGACAGGGGAGCCTGACAGGCTATAGTCCATGGGGTCGCAAGAGTCAGACATGACTTGGCGACTAAACATAAGTAATATAACTGGGCCATTCTATCAAATGCTTACCAGTTTTTTTGTTTGGTAGAAGAAACTTAGTAGCCAGGCTTGTAAACAAATATTTGGCAAGCAGTGCATTTCTACTAATGCAACTAATAATTATACTTCTTTCACATAGCTGTAATTGAATAAATCTAATTCCTTCTTCTGCTTAACTTTAATGCTAGGTTTCAAACTGTCACATGGACAGGAAAGCAACATTAGAGGAATTATTCTAGTGTTGCTTTCCTTCCTATACAATGGTTTGAACTTAGGCAATAAAGTTAAATGGAAAAGGCTCTATACTCAATTTTCAATTATAGCAAAGGCAGGGAGCCACAATTATCCTTTTCATTACCGTGATGCTCTTAACCACTGCCTGAGCAAAACCCCTTTACTGTTGTTGTTTGCTGCTGCTGTGACTCTCAAAGTAAAGAGCACTTGAAATCAAAGGTTAAAAGTAAGGGACCAAATTAAAGTGAGATGACATGTGCAAATGCAAAAATTACATGAAAAAGAAGAAGTGGTAAGGAGAAATGCATTAAGTGCTGGGTTGACTTTCAGAAATTCTATGAATCAGGGCAGAGATGGAGAAGCTTAAAAAGGTTTCACTAATCTTTGTTTCAAATTCCAACTGTAAGTATATTGAAACTTAGCTGTTTAATATTTAGAAATCTTCAAATAAGGATTATTTTTCTACATCAATTAGAATATTTTGTCATCTTTTATAAATACTAATATTTGTAACATTATGATGTTTGCAAATATTTCTCAAGGAATTAATTCCAAGAACCTTTAGTTTGTTGTTAGGTTTTTTTCTTCAGTCAATTGTTTCACTGTCCAGCTCCATATATTTACAATGAATTATTTTCCTTTTTAGTCACATATCACATCAACTTCTTTCTTTTAATTGTTGTCTAAGTAGTTCATAACATCACTCTGGCATTTGAAAATTACCAATACCATCTGTGAATCACACATGTAAGTAGCCACAGAGAAACACAAATTTTAATAACAAAATAATAAAACTATTATTATTCCTCCCAGCGCCTCTGTCTATAGGGATTCTTTAGGCAGGAATACTGGAGTGGGTTGCCATTACCTTCTCCAGGGGATCTTCGTGACTCAGGGATGGAACCCAGCTCTCTGTCAGTGTAGGCGTGTTCTTTACCATCCGACCCACCAGGGAAGAACTGGATTCTGGGACGATACCAATTGCTATGCACTTTAATAACAAGTTCAGGGATAAGTATGTCTGTTTCTATCTCTAGATTTAAATTAATATTTTACTTTCATTTTTATAAATAAAGTAATGAAGGATTTATTTTACATGAGACTAGCAATATGAGATATTTGGCTACCCTCAATAATTTCTATGAAAAATAACAAATTATTTATATTAATTAATAATTTCAGATTACACAATTTACTGTTTAGTATTATTTAAACATAAACGCTAGTATCCAGTTGGTATTATTTTATATTACTTATTCAGTTATTTAAATGATAAAATACAAATATCCCATCTGAAGACCAAAAGTTCATATAATAACATTTTTAGGCAAAAACTGGGGCTATATTATGTGAAAGTTGCTCAGTTGTGTCCAACTCTTTGCAACCCCATGGACTACACAGTCCATGGAATTCTCCAGGCCAAAATACTGGAGTGGGTAGCCATTCCCTTCTCCAGGGGATCTTCCCAACCCAGAGATTGAACCCAAGTCTCCCAAACTGTAGGTAGATTCTTTACCAGGTGAGTAAAACTGGGGAAATCTGCATTAAGAAAATTTCTTTATTACAAATACATGGTATGTGTGTGTGCTAAGTCACTTCAGTTGTGTCAGATTCTTTGCAACCCGGTGGACTATAACCTGCCAGGTTCCTCTGTCCATAGGATTCTCCAGGCAAGAATAGTGAGAAGTTGGTTGCCATGATTCCTCCAGGGGATCTTCCTGACCTAGGGATCAAACTTGCATCTCTCATGTCTCCAGCATTAGCAGGCAGATTCTTTATCACTGGCAATATGTTGGAAGCCCTAGATGATATGGGCTGTCAGCTATTGTTCACTGAACCTAAAAATTATGGCTCTCATATATTTCAAAGTGTTTATAAATATAATGTAGCAAACTGTTTTACTGAAAGTAGATATAAGAATATTTCTTATCCCACATGTTCTTTTGGAATGTCACCCGGCCACTCACTCAATAAGAGATGGGGTCTATATTTCTTTGAATCTAAGTAGGCCCATTGACTGCCCTGACCAAATGAATACAATGGAAATAAATTCGTGGAAGTGCTAGGAGCAGCCCTTCACTAGCCTGAGAGCTCCTATTTCTAACCCTTCATGCCTGGAGCTGCCATATACAAAGTCCAGGATCTCCTAACCTAATAAGTCACCTTGGATTACATTCTCTGAATGACTCAATCCCCAGCTGCTATGTTACTTGCCGATGTCTGGGAGTTCCCAAAAGAAAACCACCCAGAAAAAATTAGAAAATACACACAATCCTGAGAGATAAAAAATTAACTATTTTTAAAAAGCTCATTTGAGAGGTGGTTCTGGTATACAATAGTAGTTAACATAAATGGTTGATTTTAAAATAATATCTAAAATAATACCTATACACAGTAACAGTATTAAAAATAAATAATAGCACATTGCATTTCCTAAAGGCTTTTGACATTTCATAGCATGTTTCTTCACAGTATGCTATATATATATATATGTGTGTATGTGTGTATAGCACACTTATAAAAACATTATTAAATGTTTCTTCTGCTACTTCTGAATATTCAGAAGTCTACTTTAGAATATGTGAGCCAACTCATTTGCATGAAACCTGTCTTCTAGTCTTCTAAAGACTAAATTGTTAAAATCTATAGCATTGTGAGAAACAAAGGAAATATAAGACAAAATAGGGCAATTTTCAGGTATGTTTCATATGCATTTTTAAAGCAACATTGATTTGCCATTTTTTTATTAAGACTATATACTTTATGATGAAAAATGAATTCATAAAAATCATAATATTTCAGTATCACTCAAGTCGCTCAGTCGTGTCCAACTCTTTGTGACCCCATGGACTGTAGCCTATCAGGCTCCTCAGGCCATGGGATTTTCCAGGCAATAATACTGGAGTGGGTTGCCATTTCCAAATATTTGTTTCAGTCACTAAGTCGTGTCTAACTCTTTGTGACCCCATGGACTGTAGCCCACCAGGCTCCTCTGTTCATGGGATTTCCCAGGCAAGATTACTGGTGTGGCTTGTTATTTCTTTCTCCAGGGGATCTTCCCCACCCAAGGATTGAACCCTGGGTCACCTGTATTGCAGGCGGATTCTTCCAAGGATTAAACCTGGTTCTCCTGCATTGCAGGTGGATTCTTTGCCAACTGATCCACCAGAGATGTGATAATTATTAAACCTTATTTTATTAAGCAGTTGCACAATTGCAAAATTATATGGGTATAAGTCCATAATTATTCAACAATATTTAAACCCAGTTCTCATAAAATGATGGCCAGTTTTCTAAAATAATGATTGTTTTGATACCTGCTTATAAATCCCCAGAAAAATCCTAAAGAGTTTAGCGCATTTATTAATTATTAATAGTTGCTTTAAAATTCAACTTTCTACCTTAGAGGTTTAAACCACATTAAGTATGTAGAATCTCATAGTTCTGGTGGTTCAGGAATTCATGGGCAGTTTAGCTGAGAAGTCCTGTCTCAGAGTCTCTCATAAAAAGTTAGTCACTTAGTCGTATCGGGCTCTTTGTGACCCCATTGACTCTAGGCCACCAGGCTCCTCTGTCCATGGAATTCTCCAGGCAAGAATACTGGAGTGGGTTTCCGTTTCCTTCTCCAGGGGATCTTCCCAACCCAGGGATCAAACCAAGGTGTCCTGCACGGAGGGCAGACTCTTTACCGACTGGGCCACCAGGGAAGCCTAAGGTTGTCATTAAATTGTCAGCAGGGAGATAAACAAACTGGAGGCCGGAGGATTTGTCTCCAAGATGACTCACCAGCATGGCTGGCAAGTTTGTGTTGGTAAGATTTTCAGTTTAGTTCCATATGAAGTCTCCTATGAGTTTTTTGAGTCACCTTAGGGTAGTGGGCTGACAGACTAAAGAATCAGGAAAGAGAACAAGAGCAGCATCCTTTTACATCCTGGCCTTGAAAACCACTCACCGCCATGTCTGCTATCTTTTTATTCAGCGACACTCAGGCCAGCCCACATTCAAGCTGAGGAAAATTAGTGTCCACATTTTAAATCCAGGCATGCCAAAGAATTTTTGGGCACACTTTAGAAACCACAACAACACATAACCTAATTTTATTTCATCATCACCTTCAAAGATAATTGAAGCAGTATGTTTGACACATATCTGCAAATGAGAAATGGAAGAAGGAACAAATTTAAAAATGACTAGAATTTTTATGGAATATTTGGCTCTCTAGACAGTTAAGAGGCAGTTCTAAAATTCAAGTAATGTCCAATGTGATATTAATTAAATAAAATATAAGGATTTATTAAGAAAGTATATTGCACTATTTTATATAAAGGACTGGAACTACTGATAGTCATGTTTATTTAGCCAGTTGATTTCTCTATATTTTAACTGTTTGTATAATGACTTAGTCATGCTCAAAATGTAGTCATTTAAGCCCTCCAAATCTGTTCTTCTTATATAAATTATCTTTTTGACTTGATTTTCAAACATATTTTTAAACCAGCTTCTCAGTCACACACGTGCGCGCGCACACACACACACACACACACACACACACACTTGTTGTCTTTGGCCAAATTTACATTGAATGTACAAATCAATATGCAGAAAATCCTATCTTTACAATACTGAATGGAGTTTAACCATTTTCTTATGAAATATGATGCACTGTGCTTAGTCACTCAGTCCTGTCCGGGTCTTTGCGACCCCATGGACTGTATCCCTCCAGGCTCCTCTGTCCATGGGGATTCTCCAGGCAAGAATACTAGAGTAGATAGTCATTTCCTTCTCCAGGAATCAAACCCAGGTCTCCCACATTGCAGGTGGATTCTTTACCAGCTGAGCCACCAAGGAAGCCCAATAAATACAGCCAATTATTGTCTAATTGAAAAGTAAACAGTTTCTTAATTTAGCATAAACCTTAAACATTTTTGGTACAAGTTATTTAAATGGACTGGGCTAAAACATTTGTAGAGAAGTCAGGCTGTGAAAAACCTAGACTTGGTAAATTTGCCAACTTTTGACTCCAGGTTTTATCATTTACAAACTGTTTGGCTTTGGAAAGGAGCTTAACTTCTTGGAATCCTAATTTACTTAGCTGTACACTAGGGATAAACATAGAACTTATTCCATGGTTGTTGCTGTCTGGCTTAATAAGAGTATAGATATATAGTAAGAAATCAATCAATAAATATAGAATATTATAATTATTAATAAAAGTAAATACCCTTGGAGAAGGTTATCTCATTATTTTTATTTAATTACTTTGATTTAAGAGAGTGAAATAAACTCCAAAGCAGGCTTTTTATCTTTAAGTGAAGCAATGTATTCAGTTAAAGAAAGACGAAAAAAGAGAAGAAAATCACACTTTCTCTTCAATTTTCAAGGTTTCTACATTCAATTTTCCAGGGCTTTATCTGATCATCAGAAATCCACTTAACTGACCTACATTGCAGAGATGATTTTGTAATTATGAAGAAAATCACAGGTAATGGATTGGAAAACATACCTCTTATGGATACTTAGTGATTATCTTTCACGGTTTTCCTAAATCCTAAGCAGATGAGCATCCCCATAAGACCTATTAGTAAGTACTCATCACATTTTGTAAGCGTCCCCATGGTGAACTCAAGACCAAGTAGCCTTAGGTTTTCAAGTACAAAAGAGGGGCCCCTGGAGGAAATTTATACTTCACGTATCTGAGGGCTGTGATTGTTTCCCTCTTTATTTACATCCATTGATTTGCTCCTTCCTGGGGTGAACTAAACAGCAATTTTACTCACTGGAGCAATTAGCTTTTCTTTCACTTCATTTTAAATGAAATGTTGACACTAAACAGGACTCTATAACCATTGTAATAACCATAACTAGTTTTTGTATTGTTCTGGAAAAACATTTTCCGATTCTTTCTGGAACCAGCATCAAGCTTTCCATCATAAATTCACTGTAATTCTTGTTTTTATCATACATTTCTCCCTTCAATTCAGTTGCCTACAGATGGAACTGATAGATAAGAATAACTCAGAATGGTAACTTATTTTCAGTCCTGATATTTGTTTATTGATGCAGGATGAATCTTTACTCCCTCCCTCAAGTGATGTAATACCTTGTATCCTAATAATTTTATTATTTCTATGTTGGAAGAATATACACAGGAAATATATAGGTATATATATAATGGCCATATTGTTAAACTAGATTATCATAAATTCCTTACTATTGTTTAGTAACTAAGTTCTGTCCAACTATTTTGTGACCTTCTGGACTACAGCTTGCCAGGCTCCACTGTCCATGGGATTTCTTAGTCAAGAACTGGAGTGGATTGCCATTTCCTTCTCCAAGGGATTTTCCCCACCCAGGGATCAAACCCACATCTCCTGAATTGACAGAAGGATTCTTTACCACTGAGCCACCAAAAAAGCCCTCCATACTTACTCACTGTGAAAAAGTGATCTTTATATTTGTAATATTTTACAGAATAGCTGAGCTGTTAAGTGTCTGGAAGGGAACAAGGAAATTAACACCAATTGTATATATTTCCTTTATTGGTTAGCAAACATTTTCTATTTTTTATCTGCCCTAAGCTTATTATTCTATGTTTTCCTAATTAGACCAGAATCTATGTATTAGAAAAATCAACTGAAAAATTTAGTCCTTAAATTAAATGCCATTAATTCTAATAATTTTGGCAGATTTCTGACATTTTTTCCATACTGTATACTCATCAAATCATTGAAACTATTCTGCGGCAATAATTAAAACAAACAAACAAAAAAGGTACTCTTCTCTTATTCTTCATTGATTTTTCTCATTTGTACTTGAGCAGATTTTTACCTGATATTTTTCAAAATATTTTTAAATACTCAACAATAAAAATAATAATTGTTTTGTGTTTTTTCATATAAATAATGATAACAAAATTTAAAACACTATCTTTCCACTCTGATGAATCAGTTTTGATCACTTCTAATTAAATCATCTTTCTGAGCTATTTCTTCAAAATAGCTTAGAAGGTAGTTTTCACTGTTTTTTCCCCATAGCTAATGAATGTTTAACCTGTCTATAATTACTTGCTGCATCATATGTCCCACTTTCTGAAAATCATGTTCTGTTTGTTCCAAATTATTCACTAGAGTACTTCTAAAAATAACCAAGAAAACACATTAATGTTCCCACTCATTTTTTCAAAGAATGAGGTCTATGAATTGGGTGTACACTCATTAAATTTTAATAAACTTTTGCTAAATTTGTATAGTTTTCCCTTAAGTCAGAAGTTCTCAAATAACAAACACATTCTATATGTAAACTAATCTTGATTAAGATCACATAGCTTCTTGATATTAAATTTCAAATAACAAAAATATTCTGATTAAAAGTTCAGTTATTTACCATGAAAAAGTGCTTCATTTTCAGTTGTCGGACAAAACATAGACTTAAAATACTTGACAGATCTGATTATCTCCTCTAAATTATAAAAGATACATATTACAAAAAAATAGTAATTAGTTCAGCTTTCCTTAAAATTTCCACTATAGCACTTCATGTTATAAAACCCTAAAGTCTGGGTACTAAGGTGAGACCCACATGGAATGAAACAAAAATATTTAATGTAATAAAATGAGGAATACAACCTACTGACTGTTGAAATAACTTTCTGTTGAGAGGACTTGCCCAATTTATAACAGAGATTATAATGCAGTAATAAAGAATCTGTCTCTTCATTCGTATGTTTAACTGCTGACAGCCTTCAAGCCCCACTTCACTCTCTCCCCTCTTGGCACACATCGGGGAAAGCTGAAAGGATGGCTGGTTTGCTTGCTCTTTTGGTTCTGGAGGAAAGTTCAAACCATATAATACCTGGTCTGGAGAGGTAGCATTCACCACAGACACATTCTAACCATTTGCCCCAACTTGCTCTGTGAAGCCACTTTCAGACGGTTTGTGTATCTGCCCTGCTCTTAAAGGCATGCCACCGTACATGCTGCACAATTTAAATGTCTACTTTCAAAAGTTCCTATTTGGTACTATATTAATCAATAGAATGTAGTCGATATGGATATATATGTCAGTGAAACAGAAAAAAAAAATGAGTGTAATAAATAAACAAAAGCACATATGGTCTACTGAATTTTGACGGAAGTGGCAGGTAATTTAATGAGAAAATAGCCATTTTAACAAATGGTGCAATTAATGGTATATCTATGTGTAAAAACATGAATGTACATTTTTGTTTTTAGTATGTACAAATTTAGTATTAACAAATTAATATATCATAAAAATCAGTATGAAATTTAAATTATAGATTGTTAATAGATAAAAACATGATTTAGTTCAAAGGTTCTTAAATAGGAAATAAAGTATAAACTATAAAATAAGGCTCAGTAACGATTTTTTTGAATTAAAAATATCTGCTCTGCAGAAATTAAGAAAACAGAAAAGTAAACAATAAAATTTTGGGAAATGTTTTCAGAATACATCTGATAACTGACATTATTGGAAATAAACAACAAGTACTTATATAATGGAAATAAAATATTACTACTTATATATTAGAAATAAACAACAACTATACAAAAAAGATCCTAACAACCCAGATAATCATGATGGTGTTATCACTATTCTAGAGCCAGATATCTTGGAATTAGAAGTCAAGTGGGCCTTGGAAAGCATCACTATGAACAAAGCTAGTGGAGGTGATGGAATTTCAATGGAGCTATTTCAAATCCTGAAAGATGATGCTGTGAAAGTGCTGCACTCAATATGCCAGCAAATTTGGAAAACTCAGCAGTGGCCACAGGACTGGAAAAGGTCAGTTTTCATTCCAATTCCAAAGAAAGGCAATGCCAAAGAATGCGCAAAGTTTACCACACAATTACACTCATCTCACATGCTAGTAAAATAATGCTCAAAATTCTCCAAGCCAGGCTTCAGTAATACATGAACCGTGAACTTCCTGATGTTCAAGCTGGTTTTAGAAAAGGCAGAGGAAGCAGAGATCAAACTGCCAACATCTGCAGGATCATGGAAAAAGCAAGAGAGTTCCAGAAAAACATCTATTTCTGCTTTATTGACTACACCAAAGCCGTTGACTGTGTGGATCACAATCAACTGTGGAAAATTCTTCAAGAGATGGGAATACCAGACCACCTGACCTGCCTCCTGAGAAATCTGTATGCAGGTCAGGAAGCAACAGTTAGAACTGAACATGGAACAACAGACGGGTTCCAAATAGGAAAAGGAGTACCTCAAGGTTGTATATTGTCACTCTGCTTATTTAACTTCTGTGCAGAGTACATCATGAGAAATGCTGGACTAGAAGAAGCACAAGCTGGAATTAAGATTGCCAGGAGAAATATCAATAATCTCAGATATGCAGATGATACCACCCTTATGGCAGAAAGTGAAGAGGAACTAAGGAGCCTCTTGATGAAAGTGAAGGAGGAGACTGAAAAAGTTGGCTTAAAGCTCAACATTCAGAAAATGAAGATCATGGCATCTGGTCCCATCACTTCATGGCAAATAGATGGGGAAACAGTGGAAACAGTGTCAGACTTTATTTTTTTGGGCTCCAAAATCACTGCAGATGGTGATCACAGCCATGCAGTTAAAAGATGCTTACTTCTTGGAAGGAAAGTTATGACCAACCTAGACAGCATATTCAAAAGCAGAGACATTACTTTGTCGACTAAGGTCCGCCTAGTCAAGGCTATAGTTTTTTCTGTGGTCATGTATGGATGTGAGAATTGGACTGTGAAGAAGGCTGAGCGCTGAAGAATTGATGCTTTTGAACTGTGGTGTTGGAGAAGACTCTTGAGAGTCCCTTGGACTGCAAGGAGATCCAACCAGTCCATTGTGAAGGAGATCAGCCCTGGGATTTCTTTGGAAGGAATAATGCTAAAGCTGAAACTCCAGTACTTTGGCCACCTCATGAGAAGAGTTGACTCATTGGAAAAGACTGTGATGCTGGGAGGGATTTGGGGCAGGAGTGAAAGGGGACGACAGAGGATGAGATGGCTGGATGGAATTACTGATTCGATGGACGTGAGTCTGAGTGAACTCTGGGAGTTGGTGATAGACAGGGAGACCTGGGGTGCTGCGATTCATGGGGTTGCAAAGAGTTGGACACAACTGAGCGACTGAACTGAACTGATGTGAAGAACTGACTCATTTGAAAAGACTGATGTAGGGAAAGATTGAACACAGGAGGAGAAGGGAATGACAGAGGATGAGATGACAGAGGTTAGGTGGCATCACCGACTCAATGAACATGAGTTTGGGTAAACTCCGGGAGTTGGTGATGGACAGGGAGGCCTGGAATGCTGTGTTTCATGGATTCGCTGAGTTGGACATGCCTTGTAACTGAACTGAACCGAACTGAACTGATATATGGCAACCCACTCCAGTATTTTTTGCCTGGAGAATCTCAGAGACAGAAGAGCCTTGTAGGTTACACAGTCCATGGGGTTTCAAAGAGTTGGACATGACTGAAGTGATTTAACACACATGCACTTATTTCTCAATGTTAAGATAAATCAATAAATGAACCCATAAATAAAAAGGAAAAGCAATTCAAAAAGAAAAGCTATACAATGCCTAATAAGAAAAGACATCCAATGACATTAGTCATCATTACTCAGCTTCACCAAAACTATAATTAAATATTACTAATTATCTAAGAGAATAAATAAAATTTAAAAAATGATGACAATAACAAAATTTAGCAATTTGTGAAAAAAAAGGAACTCTAAATCATCACTATTGATGAGAATGTAAGTGATACGTCTATTTTGGCAGAGCAGTTTTCAGCTTAAAATAAAGCTAAACCTACAGGAACCATATGACCCAGCTATTACACTCCTATGTATTTAAACAAGAGGAGTGAAAGCATAAGTCCATAAAAAATTGTGTTTAGTAGGTATATTATAATATCCTCAAACTGAAAACCACCCAAAATTCTATCAATAAGTGAATGGATAAATACACATTGCTATGGATACACAAATGGGATACTGATCAGCAGTTAAAAGGAGTGAGTTATCAATACCTGTACAGTATCTATTTATCTCAAAATAATTGTACAATACATTGAAAAAAGTCAAAGGAAAATAAAGTACATGCCATGGACTCATGCAATTGATGTACAAGACATTATTTGGAATATTGGCTTTTTAAGATTTTTTATCTTATCATCTATCATGTTTAGTAAGACAAAATTTCATTTGAATTGACTACCAGGCAATGTTCTATTCAATTTTGATGTAACTATAGAATGACTTAACCATTTTAATCAATGTTGGTAGATCCTAAAGTAAGATGTACTATTCTTCCTATATTAAAGGGAGTTAATATATTAAAGGAAGTTTCTTTCCACTGCCAAAATATTGATCAACATGAAATATAATATCAATTTCTATGTTTAATAAACCAGAAGTTCACTAAATGTATTAAAGGGAATTTCTTTTCAATGCCAAACTAATGATCAAGTCAACAAAAAATATAGTATCAATTTCTACCTTTATTAAGCCAGCTCTTTAATTCATTGACTATCAGTTCAGTTCAGTTCAGTTCAGTTGCTCAGTCATGTCCAACTCTTTGTGACCCCATGTATTGCAGCACACCAGGCTTCCCTGTCCATCGCGATTCCCAAAGCTTGCTCAAATTCATGTCCATCTAGTCGGTAATGCCATCCAACAATCTCATCCTCTGTCGCCCTCTTCTACTCTCACCTTCAATCTTTTCCAATATCACAGTCTTTTACAAGGAGTCAGTTCTTCACATCCGGTGGCCAAATTGTTGAATTTTCAGCTTCAACATCTATCCTACCATGAACACCCAGGGCTGATTTCCTTTAAGATAAACTGGTTGGATCTCCTTGCAGGCCAAGGGACTCTCAAGAGTCTTCTCCAACACCACAGTTCAAAAGCATCAATTCTTTGGTGTTCAGCTTTCTTGACAGTCCAACTCTCACATTGATACATGACTACTGGAAAAACCATAGCTTTGACTGGATGGACCTTTGTCAGCAAAGTAATGTCTCTTGTTTTAGTATGCTGTCTAGGTTGGTCATAACTTTTCTTCCAAGGAGCAATTATTTTAATGTCATGGCTGGGTCACTATCTGCAGTGATTGTGGAGTCCACCACAAAAAAAGTATCTCACTGTTTCCATGTTGGTGTGTATTATATAAATAAAATGATATTTCACTTTTATATTATTATTTTGTTGAATTACTCTAATTTGTTCCTAAAGTGGTTAGACTGGGTTTGAAATTATTTGCTCACTACATGTTTGTTGTCAACACATATAACACACAAATGCGAGATCAGTTGAAATTACATGACTGGAATGTAAAGATTGTTCAATCTAAAAAAGTATTTATGTATGACTTTTTATTGTTTTGAAACTGAAGGTTCAAATTAGTTTAGATCAATAAAGCAGGGAAAAATTATGAAAACAGGATTAAAGTGTTTTACTTTACAGAGATAAAATTCTCTGAATTTGTTTCATTATCTCTGATATATCTATAAATCCAATGAAATAACATCTTACTCTAATTCATATTTAATTATAGATTCAATGTGAATACACTGTTCTAACTTGTTTTATGTAATAAAATTATGGTTTTGTTATGTTTTAGACATATTTTATATATATTTCCTTTATAAAGAAAGCAATTCAAGTAAAAATTGTATCTTTTCATAAGAAGATATTGATTGTCAACACTTGCTATCATACTTAATTTCATGTCATGATTAGAGAATAATGAAAAGCCGCTTATCTAATTTAAAATCAGAGTGACAATATAAACAGTTGTCAATAACAACTTTGATGTTCATTCTGAGTAGATCTTCGTGTGTTTCAATTTAAAAGAATTACATACTTAGTCATGAGAACAGGGCTTTAGAGATCTCTCTATATTGAGCAAATCCACACCTGTTACTCTAAGAAGAAACTTAACTGAAGAGGTTAGAGCAAGCTAAGCACAGATGGGCTCCTTCTGAAAACTCCTTTTAGCTCAGTTCTACTGTCAATGTCCATCATCAGTCATTAATACAACAATCTCTTTTCATCTCCAACAAAACAAAACAAACAAACAAACAAAATCTTTCCCTGGGGTTGCCTGTTGCATACTCCAAAGAATGCACAGTGTTTATGTGACCAGGTGTGCACAACAGGAAGAAGTTAAGATGAAGCCATCAGAATGACAGCAATCGTGCCTTGATGAGTTCTTGTTATTTTAAGACACACCTGCTCCAAGTCAGCAGGATTTCTGAGGAAAATCTGAAATGTG
>SJYO01048336.1:0-41039 GCA_006410555.1 Capra ibex
TTTATCTCGTTTTGTTGTCTTACCCTTTCTGATCCCTAGAGAAGTTCTTTTAATCTCTATGGTTCCTTTGTAAAGAACGTTTCTATCCGAGTTATTTCCTGTCTTCACCATACCTGGATTGTCTTCGTCTTCTATAATTCTTCTCCACGTTCTTATGTACCTTCTTGACATGATTTTTTAGAAATCCTGGTTCTATTAGTACTACCACACTAGTGAGTGGATCTCACTAGGACCTTACACTTCAGTTCAACTGGAATCTTTCGTAGTGATACTTGTTTCGATCACCTCCACTACCTTAAGGTCCACTGGATAAATTTTAGGACCTACTACTACCACACTTTCACGACGTGAGTTATACGGTCGGTTAAACCTTTTGAGTCGTCACCGGTGTCCTGACCTTTTTCAGTCAAAAGTAAGATTAAGGTTTCTTTCCGTTACGGTTTCTTACGAGTTTGATGACGTATTAACTTGAATAGAGTGTGCTATCATTTCATCACGAATTTTAAGAGGATCGGTCCGAAGTTGTTATACACTTGGTACTTGAAGGTCTATAAATTCGACCAAAATCTTTTCCGTCACCTTGGTCTCTAGTTTAACGGTTGTAGGCGACTTAGTAGCTTTTTCGTTGTCTCAAGGTCTTTTTGTAGATAAACACGAAATAACTGATACGGTTTCGAAAACTGACACACCTAGTGTTCTTTGACACCTTTTAAGACTTTCTCTACCCTTATGGTCTGGTGGACTGGACGGAGGACTCTTTGGATATACGTCCAGTCCTTCGTTGTCGATCTTCACCTGTACCTGGTTGTCTGTCCAAGGTTTATCCTTTTCCTCAAGCAGTTCCGACATATAACAGTGGGACGAATAAAATGAAGATACGTCTCATGTAGTACTCTTTAAGACCCTACCTCCTTCGTGTTCGACTTTAGTTCTAACAACCCTCTTTATAGTTATTGGAGTCTGTACGTCTACTGTGGTGGGAATACCGTCTTTCACTTCTCCTTCATTTTTCGGAGAACTACTTTCACTTTCTCCTCTCACTTTTTCAACCAAATTTCAAGTTACAAGTCTTTTACTTCTAGTACCGTAGGCCAGGGTAGTGAAGTACCCTTTATCTACCCCTTTGTCACCTTTGTCACAGTCTGAAATAAAAAACCCCGAGGTTTTAGTGACGTCTACCACTAACGTCGGTACTTTAATTTTCTGCGAATGAGGAACCTTCTTTTCAATACTGGTTGGATCTATCACATAAGTTTTCGTCTCTATAATGAAACGGTTGTTTCATTATCAGTTCAGATACCAAAGCAGATCAGTTCCGATACCAAATAAGTCATCAGTATATACCTACACTCTCAACCTGACACTTCTTTCGATTCACGACTTCTTAACTACCAAAACTTGACACCACAACCTCTTCTGAGAACTCTCAGGGAACCTAACGTGCCTCTAGGTTGGTCAGGTAGGATTTCCTCTAGACAGAACCCACAAGAAACCTTCCTGACTGCGATTTCGACTTTGAGGTTTGAACCGGTGGAGTACGCTTCTCAACTGAGTAACCTCTTCTGAGACTGAGACCCTCCCTAACCCCCGTCCTCCTCTCCCCTGCTGTCTCCTACTCTACCGACCTACCGTAGTGGCTGAGCTACCTGCACTCAAACTTACTTGAGACCCTCAACCCCTACTTGACCCTCCGGACCACACGACGGTAAATACCCTAGCGTTTCTCAACCTGTGCTGACTCACTGACTTGACTTAACTTACCGGACATAATGTTTCCCCGTAGAAGATCTCTTTGCAAGTCGTCGACGACCACGTGGCCACGTGCACACTTCCGTTTCTGCCCTCTTTATCTGCCCATCACTGGGGGAACCTCACGGGTTTAGAGTGTGGTCCAGAGTCATTTCAATTTCACTTTCAGCGAGTCAGTATAGTCTGAGACGCTGGGGTACCTGCTACGTGAGGTACCTTAAGAGGTCCGGTCTTAAAAACCTCACCCGTCGGAAAGGGAAAAGGTCCCCTAGAAAGGTTGGGTCCCTATCTTGGGTACAGAGGGTGTGACGTCCATCTAAGAAATGGTCGACTCGGTGTTCCCTTAGGTCATTACCAAACCGGGGTTTGTGTTGGCACCTTCGCGAGACAAGAGGAAACGAGCGTTCCGCAGGTCCTCTGGGCCCCTGGCCCTGTACAACGAGAGTCCAGGGCTTCGAATGTCCGGGGGCCACGGGTGTCCAAAGGTCCTCAGGTCCAGGCGGGACGTCCTCGCGTCCGACGCGGAGGAGGACCGGCCCTCCAGCCCCTGGGCCTTCTCGCGGTGCCCGTTGTCGTAGGAGGTCGCCTTCGTGAAGGAGAGGTCCGAGCGCCGGTGCCGCCACTGGTCGCGGACGCGGTGCCCCTCGACGGCGACCCGGAGCACCCTGCACCTTCAGGAGCTGTGGGGGCTGGAGAAGTCGGGGCTCCAGCGGGTCCGTCTGGGCCCGAAGCTCCTCTCTCCGGCGACGATGGACGACAGCCGGGGCCCCGGGGTGCGGCACGAGGACCACTGGGTCGAGCCGGCGAAGTGGCGGGTCCTGGACGCCCGGACCGTTCCCCACTTCCGCGAGAAGCCCCGCCCGTAGCGCCGCGCGTGGTAGCACCAGAAGTGGGCGTCCCTCCTGGACCGACCCCCGAGCGACGTCGTCATGCACGCGCTGTGGCTGTTGGCGCGCGAGGCCCTCGACCACCGGCTCACGTCCCCGGCGACGACGCGGAAGCTGTTGGCTCGCCGGCTGCCCCTCGCCCTCCGCGTCCAGCCCCTCGACTACCCGGACCACCACCTCGACCACTCCCTGGTCCCGCCGCAGGGGATGTGGTTGCTGCACATAGCGGACCGCGTCTGGGACCCGCCCGACTCGTCGCTCCTCTCCGACGCGTCCCACCGCCTCGTTAATCGACGGGGGCGCGTCTGCACCGGCCTGGCGACCGGAGACCGGCCCGACACCGCCACCTGGTTCCGCCCCGGCCCCTGATCCATATTCGACCCTGACCGGCGGGACGACTCGCGGGACCAGGACGACATGGACGAGACGTCCGCGGCTGGGCTCCTCCACTGCCACACTGGAAGTCAGAACGTCCAGTGGACCGTTCTTTCCTGGACCTGTGAACCTAGACTTCCCCCTAAAGTTTCCTTAGTCTCAAAAGTCTTTAAAGAACAAATAAGGTAGTGTATCAAAATTTGTTATTTCAACATGGTGAAGTTTTGTAGGAATTTTACACAAATCGACAGAACTACATAACAAGTAGACACTCTTTACCATTTTACTGACCGTCAAAAGTCATCTTTTACCTAAGGATCGTTTCCCTTTTGGGTGAGAAATATAAAACTCGAACGCACACAGCCAAACGACCAAACAAACAAATCTGTGACGGAAGGAGAGAAACCTGGAGATAAAATTTGTCTCTCTCTCTCAGACCCACCGAATTTTTGTTGTCTGTAAATAAGGAGTGTCAAGACCTCCGACCTTCAGGTACTAGTACCAACCCAAACCCCCTCTCAGGAGAGACTCTAACGTCTTACGGTTGAAGATTGACACGGGAGTGTGAGTCAATCTTGTTAGTTAATCTTGTTCCGTGATTAAGGTTAGTACTCTTTATATGGGAGGACTGGATTCTGGGAGGGTCACGGTAGTGGAGGATTATGAGAGAGGTCTGATCCAAAAGTTGGACACTTACAACTCCACTCTCTCCCACGTGTGTTTAAAAGTCTGGTATCGGATATCTCTGAGAAGAACTATAAAAGATCAAGAATATCCATCAAAAGAGGGAAGTCACTAGGAACCTCTAAAAATAATAGAAGTTCCTTTCTCTTCAGTGTCAGTATGTACAATTACAAATTAAGGTCCACTGTGAATTTTAGCGAGTCAGGACAGGTTGAGAAAGGTTGGGGTCCCTGATATGTCAGGTACCTTAAGAGGTCCGGTCTTAAAAACCTCACCCGTCGGAAAGGGAAGAGGTCCCCTAGAAGGGTTGGGTCCCTACCTTGGGTCCAGAGGTCGTGACGTCCGTCTAAGAAATGGTCTACTCGGTGTTCCCTTTGGTCATTTCCAAATCAGGGTTTGTGTTGGCACCTTCGCGAGACAAGAGGAAACGAGCGTTCCGCAGGTCCTCTGGGCCCCTGGCCCTGTACAACGAGAGTCTAGGGCTTCGAATGTCTGGTGGCCACGGGTGTTCAAAGGTCCTCAAGTCCAGGCGGGACGTCCTCGCGTCCGACGCGGAGGAGGACCGGCCCTCCAGCCCCTGGCCCTTCTCGCGGTGCCCGTTGTCGTAGGAGGTCGCCTTCGTGAAGGAGAGGTCCGAGCGCCGGTGCCGCCACTGGTCCCGGACGCGGTGCCCCTCGACGGCGACCCGGAGCACCCTGCACCTTCAGGAGTGTGGGGGCTGGAGAAGTCGGGGCTCCAGCGGGTCCGTCTGGGCTCGAAGCTCCTCTCTACGGCGACGATGGACGACAGCCGGGGACCCGGGGTGCGGCACGAGGACCACTGGGTCGAGCCGGCGAAGTGGCGGGTCCTGGACGCCCGGACCGCGCCCCACTTTCGCAAGAAACCCCGCCTGTAGCGCCGCGCGCGGCAGCACCAGAAGTGGGCGTCCCTCCGAGCGACGTCGTCATGCACGCGCTGCGACTGTTGGCGCGCGAGGCCCTCGACCACCGGCTCACGCCCCCGGCGACGACGCGGAAGCTGTTGGCTCGCCGGCTGCCCCTCGCCCTCCGCGTCCAGCCCCTCGACTACTTTGACCACCTCCTCGACCTCTCCCTGGTACCGCCGCGGGGGAGGTGGTTGCTGAACATGGTGCACCGCGTCTGGGACCCGCCCGACTCGGCGTTCCTCTCCGACGTATCCCACCGGCTCTCTGACCGGCGACCGGCCCGACACCGCCACCGGGTACCGACCACATTCGACCCGGACCGTCGGGACGCCCCGCGGGACAAGGACGTCATGGACGAAATGTCCATCGACGGACTACGGAAACCACTCCAGTAAAGGGCTGTGTAACATTTATTGTGAAGTAGGGAACGTCACTATTAGTGCCAGTAGAGTCCACACAACGACGAAGTCCCGTGCGTAAGGGAAGAAAAGAGGGGGTGGAGAGGATTAGATGGTTGGAGTTTCCACACGGTCCGTTTAGTGGGTGTACTTTGAAGGTGACAATGGATCACCAGGGACTTGAGGGGAGAGGCGTCTCGGATTGTCGGTGACAATTAAAATCCACAAAAGGAGGACTGGAGTCTGACGGAAACTGAGGTAGGACAGTGACTTGACGAAAACGAGGACTTTCGTCTACTCCTGGTAAACGGGAGAGTAGGGGATCTGAGGAGGCACTTGGTTCCCGTCTTGGCGGGGTCCCATCTCAGACTCATGTATAAGTAAACGAACTTAACTTGACTTACCTTCTTTATTTACATGACCTATCAGTGTAACACAAGTTTCTTTAGTCATAAACGTCTACAAAGAAGTAGGTGACATATATGCGTACCTTGTGTCTACGACGACAGAGTAAGGACTGGGGTCGCCGTTTATTGGTACGTGGGTGTGTGAGTGAGTCCACACACTACCGTTCCTCTCTTCTGTAATCACGTCTGGACCGGGAGACATGGCCGTCCCCTAACAGCGGGTGGTCGTCGAACTTATGTCTACAAAGACGTGCAGGTTTCTCTGACAGTAACCTCTGAACCAAGGGATCCCGGGTACCTCCAGGAGGTCTTTCAGAGGAGGGTTCCTCCTCAAAAGGATGATCGCCTGGTTGAGTGTCCCATTCGTTCCCATACCTAAAAGTTAAGTCCCTATTTAAATTTCTAAATTCGCCTCACCTCTAAAAATAAAATACACTTAGAGTTTTCCGTTAATCCTGAAACACCCGACTCTTGACCACTATACTAGCACCTCATCTCTCAGTGGAGACAGAGTACGTACGGACCCTCTTAGTCGACAGCCACGTCTGTTCACTCGGTCCAATCGGACATAGTAGTCAGGATCCACACGGAGGGATAGAGAAATAAGTGTAAACGAAATAGGGGTTATGGTGGTAGAAGTGTGTGGTTGTCTTCGGGTAGAGTTTATGTCGATACGTGAAGGTCCAGAGAGGGATGTCATAGGAGACGGAGAACGGATGGGTCGGTCTCTAAGAGTCGGATGACTACTGGAGTCTAGTGATTCACTTTCAGCGAGTCAACACAGGCTAAGAAACACTGGGGTACCTGATATGTCAGATACGTTAAGAGGTCCGGTGGCCTCACGTATCGGAAAGAGAAGAGGTCCCGTAAGAGGGTTGGTCCCTAGTTTGGGTCCAGAGGGTGTAATGTCCGTCTAATAAATGGTCGACTCGGTGGTCCCTTCGGGACTCTAGTGATTTCTCTGTACATTTTTCCTCTTTACTAGACGTTGTTGACTCATGTAAACACTCCGGGTGTTTGGGACGTACTTGCACTAACGTTTGTACTTCTCCTTGTGGTTACGGGTTACGACTCCTAACTTTAAACGAGTCGACGTTTCCGGTAAAACCAAATTCCTCAACACACGCCTAGAGTCGTCTCCAGGACTCTCCCTTAGAACGGAAAAAAGAACAAGTGAAAAACTATGTGAGAATCTCATTTGTCTCTTTATAGGACGGTAACAGTGAGGAGACTCTTTTCCCTACCACTAACCACTTATTTACACTTTTACTTTTATCTTACTGTTTCACGGGGTACACTTGTTACCTATCAGAATTAGATACTAAGTTTATTACTCTTTGTAGACTAAGAACGAGAACGAAACCCTTCCTTACTTCCGATCCTTTAAGGATTCACTGAGACCAACTCGACTACCTGCACACCCCTCCTTGTACGGTCCCTAGGGTCTTCCGTCCGTTAGTGGATCAAGTTGTGATCCCTCGACAGACATATATACACCCTATATGTGTTCTCCTATTTCTTACGGTACTTCTTACAGACATGTCTAATTACCTATCTTTGTTGTATATCACGACCCTGGTGACCTATAAGTGTTCGTTTTATTATTTAAACCTACAAATAGAACGTGCTATATTTTGGTAATTGAGTTTTACCTAGTTTCTGGATTTACATTCTCAATTTTGATATTTTGAGAATCTTCTTTTGTTCACGTTTAGAAGTACTGATACCTAATCTGTTATCAAAGATTATATACTGTAGTTTTCGTGGTTTCTTTTTGTCTACAGTATAAATTAGTTTTAAATTTTGTAAAAGGGTAATTTATTATGATAGATCTTTCACTTTTCTGTCGGATTTGTTACCCTCTTTTATAAACGGTTGGACTATTTCTAGAGTATAGGTCTTATATATTACTTGAGAATGTTGAGATGTTGTTCTTCTGTTTATTAGGTTAAAAATTTACTTACTTTCTAAACTTATCCTCAAAGAAGTTTATTCTATGTGTTTACCGGTTTTTTATGTAATTTTTTTATTACTTGTAGTAAACAGTAACCCCTTTACGTTTAGTTTTATTCTATGGTGAAGTATAAAGGAGCCTAAAAAAATTTTCTTTTTTTTTATTGTTTATGACTACTCATACACCTATTTAAATTAGGAACAGGTGACGACCACTCCTACATTTTACTGCGTTGACGATATCTTTTATCAAACCGTAATGGAGTTTTTCAATTTGTATCTAATGGTAGTCAGTCAAGTCAGTGAGTCAACACAGGTTGAGAAACGCTGGGGTACTTAACGTCGTAAAGTGAAGGATCCATATATAGGTTCTCCTGACTGTTGTGTACAAGTCAGGTTTTTAAGATGTACTTACCATTTCGTAGTAATAAGTATTATCATTTTATTTCGCCTTTGTTGGGTTTACCTGTTGATTACTTACCTATGTGTGTGTGTGTGGGTTATATATATATATATATATATATGTATATTACCTCATAATAAATCGGTATTTTTCCTTACCTCATCCCTGAAGGTACCACCAGGTCACCAATTCTTATGTGAAAGGTTTCGACCCCTGTGTCCATACTAGAGATCGAAAGTTTGATTCTAAAGTGTACGGTACCTTGTCGATTCTGACTCGAGGTGTTAATTGTTCGGGAGGATGAAGTGTCCGGTGTACGGTGTTGATCTCTCGGACACACGGTGTTGATGACTCCGACGTACGGTGTTGATCCCTCTAGCCCGTGTGTTACTTCTAAGGTACGTGACGTTGATTCTGGAAAATTTTTCCTTACCTCATGTCAATGTACGTTATTACACTTATTGGAAACTTTCGTAATACGATTCACTTTCTTCGGTCCCTTTTCTAGTGTACTTCTATACTAACGTAAATGTACTTTGTAGGTTTTCGTTCTTACCCGAGTACTCTCACAGGAGTTGTTCCAAAATCGAAATGAAGGAACATGAGACAATTGTAAATATAAGTCGAAGTGATTCGGAAAAAGGAGACACAAGGGTTTTCCGACGACTTCGGGATTGTGATACTTACACTAGAATAACGTTTATTCCAGAAACATCTAAACTAACAATTCCATTCCGGTGACCCTACTCGACATTAGGTATGTTCACCAGGAATAATGTTCTACCCCTGACCTGTGTCTGTGTACGTAACCTATCTGTCAGTATACTTCTGTCTTTGTCTCCAACCTTATTACGACGGTCCCCGGTGATCTTCGATTTTCACCGTTCCTTCCTTTGAAGGATTGTCGGAAGTCCTCTTTGTACCGGGACGGTCCTGTAAATAAGACCTGAAGACCGGAGGTCTGGACACTCTCTGATTTAAAGACAATAATATTCGGTGAAGTAAATACGATGAAACAATACTATCGGGACCCTTTACTTGTACAGAAGGGACACCACTAAAAGAGATCAATAGGGACCAGTTGTGTGTTAATGTAGAACAACGGTAAGTCCCTCTACTTTACCGTCCAGAATGTATCCACACCCAGTCGTCCCGTGATTTCCCCTTACGTCCGACGGATCTGTAATCAGAGGAGACTCTTACCGTACGACCACCGTCGTTACTGGATCCTTTCTGTACCTAGGACCTCCACTCGACGACTAGTTTTGGTTTAGTTCGACTCTGAGTGATGTCTCGACTCACTGTAAGTTCGTTTGGCACTAGTACTTCATCAACTACACGTTCCGGTTTGAGTCTTTGTTGTCCTCTGAATGGGGGTAGGGATGGATGTATGACCTTATCCCTCATCACAGACCTAGGATGACAAGAAATCTGTCACTCTGTCTTTACCGTCTACGAACTCTCTGTACAGTACGAGACGGGGGTACCACCAAGTCCTGGTAGGGGTCTCACAAGTAGTCTTTAGTCTCCGGTCCTCCTTCCCTGTGTTATAAATGGTTCACAACTTTCTTTTCTGTCTTACCCTTTCTAATCTGTAGAGAAGTTCTTTTAATCTCTATGGTTACCTTGTAAAGTACGTTTCTACCCGTGTTATTTCCTGTCTTTACCATACCTGGATTATCTTTGTCTTCTATAATTCTTCTGTACGTTCTTATGTGTCCTCTTGATATGTTTTTTCTAGAAGTGTTGGGTCTATTAGTGCTACCACATTACGCTTCCGTTCACCCGGAATCTTTCGTAGTGATACTTGTTTCGATTACCTCCACTACCTTAAGGTTGACTCGATAAAGTTTAAAATTTTCTACTACGACAATTTCACGACGTGAGTTATACGGTCGTTTAAACCTTTAGAGTAGTCACCGGTGTCCTGATCTTTTACAGTCATAAGGGAGGTAGGGTTTCTTCCCGTTACGGTTTCTTACAAGTTTCATGACGCGTTAACGTGGGTAGAGTGTACGATCATTTCATTACGAGTTTTAAGAGGTTCACTCCGAAGTTGTCATGTACTTGGTACTTGAAGTTCTACAAGTTCGACCTAAATCTTTTCCGTCTCCTTGGTCTCTAGTTTAACGGATGTAGGTAACGTTCTTTTTCGTTTCTTTAAGGTCTTTTTGTAGATAAAGACGAAATGATTAATCCGGTTTCTGAAACTCACAAATCTAGTGTTGTTTGGTACCTTTTAAGAAGTTCTCTACCCTTATAGTCTGGTGGACTGGACGGAGGACTCTTTAGACATACGGTCAGTTCTTCGTTGTCAATCTTGGTCTACACCTTGTTGTCTAACCAAGGTTAAACCTTTTTCTCATGCAGCTCCGACATATAACAGAGGGACGAATAAATTGAATATGTGTCTCATGTAGTACGTTTTACGACCCGACCTACTTCACGTTCGACCTTAGTCCTAACGACCCTCTTTATAGCTATTGGAGTCTATACGTCTACTGTTGTGGGAATACCGTCTTTCACTTCTTGATTTCTCGGAGAACTACTTTCACTTTCTCCTTCACTTTTTCGACCAAATTTTGAGTTGTAAGTCTTTTGATTCTAGTACTATAGGTCGGGGTAGTGAGGTACCGTTTATCTACCCCTTTGTTACCTTTGTCACTGTTGAAAGAAAAGCACCCGAGGTTTTAGTGACGTCTACCACTGACGTCGGTAGTTAAATTTTCTACTAACGAGGAACCTTCTTTTCGATACTGGTTGCATCTATAGTATAATTTTTCGTCTCTATAATGTAAAGGTTGTTTCCAGGTAGATCAGTTTCGATACCAAAAAGATCATCAGTACATATCTACACTCTCAACCTGTTAATTCTTCCAACTCGTGGTTTCTTAACTGTGAAAACTTGACACCACAACCTCTTCTGAGACTTATTAGGGAACCTGACGGTCCTCTAGTTTGGTCAGGTAGGATCTCCTTTAGTCAGAACTTATAAGTAACTTATAAGTCAATAACTCATTTGAACTTATAAGTCGTGGTTTCTTAAGTATGAAAACTTGATACAACAACCTCTTCTGAGACTTCTCAGGGAACCTGACGGTCCTCTAGTTCGGTCAGGTAGGCTCTTCTTTAGTCAGAACTTATAAGTAACTAATAAATCAGTAACTTATTTGAACTTATAAGTCAAAGTCGACTTCGACTTTGAGGTTGTGACACCGGTGGACTACACTTCTTGACTGAGTAACCTTTTCTAGGACTACGATCCTTTTTGACTTTCGATCTCCTCTTCCCCTACTGTCTTCTACTCTACAAAGCTACCATAGTGGCTGAGAACCTGTAGTCATACTCGTTCGAGACCGTCAACCCCTTCCTGTTCCTTCGGACCGCACGACGTCAGGTACCCCAACGTTTCTCAGTCTATGTTGACTTTGACTTGTCTTGACTAAGTGTTCTTAGTGTGAGTGTCCTGTGTCTTTCGTGGTGCCCACGGTATAGACTTCGTGGTGCTTGTCGTAGGTGGAGGTAGACGGGTCTCACTAAAGTCCCTGAGACCGAGATAAGAGACCCGTCTTCTCTATAATGATAGAAAAAAATTTATATATATTTTACCTCCTTTGACTCCGGGTCTTTAGAATCTACCGTGTGTGTTTCGTGGGGGAGGGGACGGGGGTCGGGGTATGTCCTAGATGTTCGTGTCAGATTCAGAAACTTAAGTAAGAGGAAGACAAGGAAGTCCGTGTAAAAGTCGGGGTTAGGTAGTTGAGTTCCTATCCAATACCCTTTACTCCTTTACTTTGGTGTTCAGTCTTAAACTACCCTCCTTTAGACGTAATACTTTATGTTAAAGAGAAGGGAACAAACACGAGTTGAATTCCCTTTTTTTCCTTTATTATTTACAATCACTATTTCTTCACCACTTTAGAGGTTGAGACACCTAAACGGACAAAGAGGTAAATAAAGACAGTCGAAAATGAAAAACTTAAAACTTCAAGAGACCCTAAAAAACTTCGAGTCAATGAATACTCCTCGTAGTGTGAGTCATAATGATAGAGAACAACTACTTGATTGGATAAATGGTTCTACTTCCCAGGAGGAAATCGGGACTATATCTGTATCCTAGTAAGACTTCGGTGAAACACACTATAATATCAACGACATCCAAAGTATATGAATTGACTACGTACTATATAGAGAAAGTTGAGACGATGTAATCGAATGTAATTGGCATTTGAGGGTCTACAAGTTCGACCTAAATCTTTTTGGTCTCCTTGGTCTCTGGTTTGACGGTTGTAGGTGACCTAGTACCTTTTTCGTTCTCTCAAGGTCTTTTTGTAGATAAAGACGAAATAACTGATACAGTTTCGGAAACTGACACACCTAGTGTTATTGGACCTTTTAAGACTTTCTCTACCCTTATGGTCTGGTGGACTAGACGGAGGACTCTTTGGATATACGTCCACTCCTTCGTTGTCAATCTTGACCTGTACCTTGTTGTCTGACCAAGGTTTATCCTTTTCCTCGTACAGTTCCGACATATAACAGTGGGACGAATAAATTGAATATACGTCTCATGTAGTACTCTTTGCGACCCGACCTACTTCGTGTTTGATCTTAGTTCTAACGTCACTCTTGATAGTTATTAGAGTCTATACGTCTACTGTGGTAGGAATATCGGGTTTCACTTCTCCTCGATTTCTAGGAGAACTACTTTCACTTTCTCCTTTCACTTTTTCAACCGAATTTCAAGTTGTAAGTCTTTTGTTTCTAATACCGTAGGCCAGGGCAGTGAAGTACCTTTTATCTACCCCTTTGTCACCTTTGTCACCGTCTGAAATAAAATCCCCTACCACTGAAGTCGGTACTTTAATTTTCTACGAATGAGGAACCTTCTTTTTAATACTGGTTGGCTCTGTCGTATTATTTTTCGTCTCTGTAATGAAACGGTTTTTTCCAGGCAGATCAGTTCCGATACCAAAAAGGTCATCAGTATATACCTACACTCTCAACCTGATATTTCTTTCGACTCACGGTTTCTTAACCACGAAAACTTGACACCACAACCTCTTCTGAGAACTCTCAGGGAACCTGACGTTCCTTTAGGTTGGTCAGGTAGGATTTCCTCTAGTCAGAACTTACGAGTAACCTTCCTGACTACAACTTCAACTTTGAGGTTATGAATCCGGTGGACTACCCTTCTTGACTGAGTAAACTTTTCTGGGACTGCGACCCTTTCTAACTCCTACCCTCCTCTTCCCCTACCGTCTCCTACTCTACCAACCTACCATAGTGGCTGATTTACCTGTAATCAAACTCATTTGAGGCGCTCCACCACTATCTGTCCCTGTGGACCGTCCGACGTCAAGTACCCCAGTGTTTCTCAACCTGTACTGACTCACTAACTTGACTTGACTCGACTTCTAGTTTAGATACTTTACATTCATATAGGGTTGTTCAGATCGAGGGTTTCAGATAGGATACGGGAGGAAGGAGAAAAAGGGTAGGGGTAGATTCATTGAATAATAAACAAAGTCAAAGTCTAATAAGTCGGTAACGAAGATGTCTACTTACTTTTTGTGTATATAGTGTAAATATGTACATCCAGTGTAAGGAGGAACAATCTCATTACGATCATTTGACATGTAATAAAAGAAGTGAAACGAAAAAAACGAATTACTACATCAGATGTCTACAGAGGTATGCCCCTATATTTCTATGAATTCAGGAAAAATGTCAACCGATCATGAAGTGACACACTTATATGAAATCAATTAAGTTAGTCCAGGAATAACTATTAGTAAACTATTCAAAAACCAGAAAACTCCAAAGTTTGTCACCACGTCAATTGTCGGAAGACGTATTAAAAGAAAGAAAGAGAGAAAAAAATAAACAAATAAAACAAAAACAGTCACATGGAAACCCTATTCAGGATTTTAACACTAACTATTAGTTTCTTATTTACGTATACATGGTGACGTTCAAGAACGATTGAAGAAGAGACCAAGAAAATCTGACAAAAAGAGAAGGGTTATCAGTACGTCCTCTCCTGGACAGAAGGGATTTGGAAAACAGAAATTTATCAATAGATAGATAAACGGACACACCCCAGAATCAACGTCGTACACCTAGAAACAACGGAGTACACACTAGAAAGGAACCCTGTGTGCCAGAGAGACCAACACCACCCTAATCAACGAGGTATCCTACACCCTAGAATCAAGGGGTTGGTCCCCACCTTGGACGTAGGGGTTTTAACGTTCCACCTAAGATTTGGTGACCCGGTGGTCCCTCAGGGAGGGGATATGGAAAAATGGTTATCTAATACGTTTCTTTGAAATTAAAAGCGTTTACACATACACTCTTTATCGCAGTATCATATTGAAATTAATTAATTAATTAAAATACTAAAAGATACAAAACTATATAAAAAGATACTCGTTTACAATTATAGAAAATTGTATAAGTTTCCTATAAATGTAAATAAGTACTTGAACAAGTAAGTATAGAGAATAAGGTGAAAGATTATTCGATAACCAGAAGACAAAGAGATGAAAGTCTACAACAAACAAAAGATTTTATAAAAATAACTTCATATCAATACCTTTTCTTTACGTTTTTTCGTTTTACCTATAGACCCCTCCGGAATATTTATCGACACTTTTCTTCTCTCCGTTTTTCGTTTCCCCTTTTCCTTTCTATATTCGTAGACTTACGTGTAAAGGTTTCTTATCGTTCTTCTCTATTCTTTCGGAAGGAGTCGCTAGTTACGTTTCTTTATCTCCTTCTCTTGTCTTGCCCTTTCTGATCTCTAGAGAAGTTCTTTTAATCTCTATGGTTCCCTTGTAAAGTACGTTTCTACCCGAGCTATTTCCTGTCTTTACCATACCTGGATTGTCTTCGTCTTCTATAATTCTTCTCCACCGTTCTTATGTGTCTTCTTGACATGTTTTTTCTAGAAGTGCTGGGTCTATTAGTGCTACCACACTGGTGAGTAGATCTCGGTCTGTAGGACCTTACACTTCAGTTCACCCGGAATCTTTCGTAACGATGCTTGTTTCGATCACCTCCACTACCTTAAGGTCAACTCGATAAAGTTTAGGACTTTCTACTACGACACTTTCACGACATGAGTTATACGGTCGTTTAAACCTTTTGAGTCGTCGCCGGTGTCCTGACCTTTTCCAGTCAAAAGTAAGGTTAGGGTTTCTTTCCGTTACGGTTTCTTACGAGTTTGATGGTGTGTTAACGTGAGTAGAGTGTACGATCGTTTCATTACGAGTTTTAAGAGGTTCTGTCCGAAGTCGTTATGTACTTGGCACTTGAAGGTCTACAAGTTCGACCAAAATCTTTTCCGTCTCCTTGGTCTCTAGTTTAACGGTTGTAGGTGACCTAGTACCTTTTTCGTTCTCTCAAGATCTTTGTGTAGATAAAGACGAAATAACTGATACAGTTTCGGAAACTGACACACCTAGTGTTAGTTGACACCTTTTAAGACTTTCTCTACCCTTATGGTCTGGTGGACTGGACGGAGAACTCTTTAGACATACGTCCAGTCCTTCGTTGTCAATCTTGACCTGTACCTTGTTCTCTGAAAAAGGTTTATCCTTTTCCTCATGCAGTTGCGACATATAACAGTGGGACGAATAAATTGAAGATACGTCTCATGTAGTACTCATTACGACCTGACACAAAGAAGTAGTATTCTTTGTGTTCGACCTTAGTTCTAACGTCCCTCTTTATAGTTATTGGAGTCTATACGTCTACTGTGGTGGGAATACCGTCTTTCACTTCTCCTTGATTTTTCGGAGAACTACTTCCACTTTCACCTCTCACTTTTTCAACTGAATTTCGAGTTGTAAGTCTTTTGTTTCTAGTACCGTAGGCCAGGGTAGTGAAGTACCCTTTATCTACCCCTTTGTGACCTTTATCACAGTCTGAAATAAAAACCCCGAGGTTTTAATGACGTCTACCACTGACNTTCTTTGTGTTCGACCTTAGTTCTAACGTCCCTCTTTATAGTTATTGGAGTCTATACGTCTACTGTGGTGGGAATACCGTCTTTCACTTCTCCTTGATTTTTCGGAGAACTACTTCCACTTTCACCTCTCACTTTTTCAACTGAATTTCGAGTTGTAAGTCTTTTGTTTCTAGTACCGGAGAGTAGGGTAGTGAAGTACCCTTTATCTACCCCTTTGTGACCTTTGTCACAGGCTGAAATAAAAACCCCGAGGTTTTAGTGACGTTTACCACTGACATCGGTACTTTAATTTTCTGCGAATGAGGAACATTCTTTTCAATACCGGTTGGATCTATCGTATAAGTTTTCGTCTATGTAATGAAACGGCTGATTCCGGGTAGATCAGTTCCGATACCAAAAAGGTCACCAGTACACTTCTTCCGACTCGTGGCTTCTTAACTACAAAAACTTGACACCATAACCTCTTCTGAGAACTCTCAGGGTACCTGACGTTTCTCTAGGTTGGTCAGGTAAGACTTCCTCTAGTCGGGATCCTAAACAAACCTTCCTTACTACGATTTCGACTTTGAGGTCATGGAACCGGTGGAGTACGTCTCAACTGAGTAACGTTTGCTGAGACTACGACCCTCCCTAACCCCCGTCCTCCTCTTCCCCTGCTGGGTCCTACTCTACCGACCTACCGTAGTGACTGAGCTACCTACACTCAGACTCACTTGAGGTCCTCAACCACTATCTGTCCCTCCGGACCGTACGACACTAAGTACCCCAGCGACTTGACTTGACTTGACTTGAATGTCAGCTAAATGATATTAACGTCGTTTCACTAAATCAATATATACATATACATATATATGTATATATATATATATATATATATATATATATATACTTCTTCNTTGACTGTCAGCTAAATGATATTAACGTCGTTTCACTAAATCAATATATACATATACATATATATGTATATATATATATATATATATATATACTTCTTCCGTTACCGTTGGGTGAGGTCATGAGATAGGACCTCTTAGGGTCCCTACCTCCTCGGACCATCCGATGTCAGGTACCCCAGAGATTCTCAGCCTGTGCTGTCTCGCTGAAGAGAAAGTGAAAGTGAAAGGACATAACCTCTTCCTTTACCGTTGGGTGAGGTCCCAAGGCCACAAGAACGGACCTCTTAGGGTCCCTGTCTCCTCGGACAACCCGACGACAGATACCCCAGCGTGTCTCAGCCTGTTCTGACTGCGCTGAATCGTCGTCGTATATATATATATATATATATATGTGTGTGTGAAGACTAAGAAAAGGTAATATAAATAATGTTTTAAAACTTATATCAAGGAAAATGATATGTGATTTAGGAACAACGAGTACATGAAATATATATCACCACTCACTTTCAGTGAGTGAGCATACACTGAGAAACGCTGAGGTACTTGGTGTCGTGTGGTCCGAAGGGACAGGTAATGGTTGAGGGTCTCAGATGGGTTTGTGTACAGGTAGATCAGCCACTACGGTAGTCTGGCAGAGTAGGAGACAGTAGGGGAAGAGAAGGGCGGGAGTTAGAAAGGGTCATAGTCCTAGAAATGTTTACTCAGTCGAGAAGGGTAGTCCACCGGTTTCATAACCTCAAAGTCGAAGTTGTAGTCAGGAAGGTTACTTGTGGGTCCTGACTAGAGGAAATCCTACCTGACCTACCTGGAGGAACTTCAGGTTCCCTGGGAGTTCTCAGAAGAGGTTGTGGTGTCAAGTTCCCGTAGTCAAGAAACCACGAGTCGAAAGAAATATCAGGTTGAGAGTGTAGGTATATACTGATGACCTTTTTGGTATCGGAACTGATCTGTCTGGAAAAAACCGTTTCATTACAGAGACGAAAAATTATACGAGAAACCTAACCAGTATTGAAAGGAAGGTTCCTCAAGTCAAGTCAAGTCAAGTCAGTGAATCAGCACAGGTTGTGAAACGCTTCGTAGAAAATTAAAGCACCGACGTTAGTGATAGACGTCACTAAAACCTCGGATCTTTTTATTTTAGTCGGTAACAAAGGTGAAAAAGAGGTAGATAAACGGTACTTCACTACCCTGGTCTACGGTACTGGAATCAAAAGACTTACAACTCGAAATTCGGTTCTAAAAGTGAGAGGAGAAAGTGAGAGGTAAAAGTGAGAAGGAGAAAGTAGTTCTCGGAGAAATCAAGAAGAAGTGAAAGACGATATTCCCACCATAGTAGACGTATAGACTCCAATAACTATAAAGAGGGTCGTTAGGACTAAGGTCGAACATAAAGGAGGTCGGGTCGCAAAGAGTACTACATGAGACGTATCTTCAATTTATTCGTGTCACTGTTATATGTCGGAACTGCATGAGGAAAAGGGTAAACCTTGGTCAGAGAACAAGGTACAAGTCAAGATTGACAACGAAGGAGTGGACGTATGTACAAAGAGTCCTCCGTCCAGTCCACCAGATCATAAGGGTAGAGAAAGTCTTAAAAGGTGTCAACTAACACTAGGAGTGTCAGTTTCCGAAACTGTATCAGTTATTTCGTCTTTATCTACACAAAGACCTTGAGAGAACGAAAAAGGTACTAGGTCACCTACAACCGTTAAACTAGAGACCAAGGAGACGAAAAAGATTTAGGTCGAACTTGTAGACCTTCAAGTGTCAAGTGTATAACAACTTCGGACCGAACCTCTTAAAATTCGTAATGAAACGATAGTACACTCTACTCACGTTAACACGCCATCAAACTCGTAAGAAACCGTAACGGAAAGAAACCTTACTTTTGACTGGAAAAGGTCAGGACACCGGTGACGACTCAAAAGGTTTAAACGACCGTATAACTCACGTCGTGAAAGTGTCGTAGTAGAAAGTCCTAAACTTTCTCGAGTTGACTTTAAGGTAGTGGAGATGATCGAAACAAACATCACTACGAAAGATTCCGGGTGAACTGAAGTGTAAGGTCCTACAGACGAGATCAACTCACTAGTGTGGTAGTACTACTAGACTCAGCACTTCTAGAAAAAACATGTCAAGAAGACATCAGGTACCTTAAGAGATCCGGTCTTATGACCTCACCCATCAGAAAGGGAAAAGGTCCCATAGAAGGAATGGGTCCCTAGCTCGGGTCCAGAACGTGTAACGTCCGTCTAAGAAATGGGCGACTCGGTGTTCCTTATATATCACCACTTTCACTTCAACGAATCAGCACGGACTGAGAAACGCTGGGGTACCTATCATCGGACGTGGTTCGAGGAGGCAGGTACCCTAAAAGTTCCGTTCTCATGACCTCTCCCAACGGTAAAGGAAGAGGTCCCTTAGAAGGGTTGGGTCCCTATCTTACGTCCAGAGAGTGTAACATCTATCTACGAAATGGTAGACTCGGTAGTCCCTTTAATCACCATACAAAGGTATATATCACCACTTCACATTCACTTCAACGAGTCAACACAGACTGAGAAACGCTGGGCACCTGACATCGGGTGGTTTGAGGAGGCAGGTACCCTAAGAGGTCCGTTCTTATGACCTCACCCAACGGTAAAGGAAGAGGTTATATATTACCATACATAGGTATTTAGGCTATGAGGATTAAATAGGGAAAAGGGTCATGAGAAAGGACCTCTTAGGGTCCCTGTCTCCTCGGACCATCCGACGTCAGGTACCCCAGTGACTCTCAGTCTGTGCTGACTCGTAGAAGTGAAAGTGAAAGTACGTAACCTCTTCCTGTACCGTTGGGTGAGGTCACAAGAACGGACCTCTTAGGGTCGCCGCCCCCTCGGACCACCCGACGGTAGATACCACAGTGTCTCTCAGTCTGTGTTGACTTCGTTGAATCGTTGTCCTCGTCGTCGCCGACTGAAAGGACAAACCATTAGTATTCACACAAAAGACACAGTCACTCAGACAAAGACAAAACATTTATTCCAGTAAATAAAAAAATCTAAAATGTATATTTAACATGGTATATTATAAACAAAAAAAGACTGAATGAAGTGAGTTACACTTTTGGAGAATAAAGTAGGTACAACGACGTTTACTGTAATAAAGTAAGACAAAATACCGACTCATTATAGGGCAACATATATGTTTGGTGTCAAGAAATGTGTAAGTAGACATCTACCTGTTAATCCAACAAAGGTACAGACCCGATAACATTTATCACGATGATACTTGTATTCCGACGTACATAGAAAAGTTTAATCTCGAAATAGACCTATTATAAGGGGCCTCAACCTAACGACCTAGTATACCGTTGAGATGAAGATCAAAAAACGCCTAGAAGGTATGACAAGAAGTATCTCTGATATGGTTAAAACAAAGATGGTTGTCACCTCCTCCCAAAGGAAAAGAGGTGTGAGAGAGGTCGTAATAAACATCTGAAAAACTACCACCGTTAAGACTGAAGACACTCCACTATATAGTTCCATAAAAACTAACGGAAAGAACTCATCAATCACTACGACTCGTAGAAAAGTACACGAATAACTGGTAAACATCTCTATAATAAACATATTTTCCCTTTACCGGGAAGAAAATATATTCATCCTTTAAAGGTGGGGGGGCCAAACTGTAAACACAAAATTACATATATAGGGGTGTAATAGACAAATTAATAGTACATTAGTTTAAATCCTCAGAGAAAGGAATGAGACCCGAAGCCGAGTCGAGTATTTCTTAGGTGGAGGTTACACCCTCTGGACCCAAGTTAGGGACCAAAACCCCTCTATTGGACGTCTTCCCTTTCCAATGGGTGGGGTCATAAGATCGGACCTCTTAAGGTACCCACCATATCAGGTACCCTAGCGTTTCTCAGTATGTACTGATTAGTTAAAAGTGTGTTGGAATGAGATAAGGTTTAGAATATTTATAAAATGGATATGGATCCAATGTTTCTAAATGAGTACAAAGAAGATAATAAATATACCTAATTGAAAAAGATGTAAATTTAAAGACTAGATAAAGTTTCAACTTGTCGTTCTTCTTTATGTACGTCAAAATAAAAAAGATATACCAATAGAGTTACAAGGAATAATCAGACAGAAGTGTAACTACACTCTACGATGGAATGACTTATATTTATTTCGTAATACATTTACTAAACTTATATTTACTTACAACACACTAGTTGAACCGAATATAAACTTAAAAGACAAAAACAAAGTGACAAGACAGATAGGTACGTGGTTATAGTATGACGAAATTAATATCTTTGACGATATAAGATGATAGACCGTTTCGATCAGAATGGAGTAAAAAAAAAAAAACCGAACTAACGGGTCCGATTAAAGAAAAGGAAGTAAGTTTATTTAAAATATTAGTTGACGAAATCAACGACTCAAAGGGTGCACCGAGTTACCGTTTCTTAGGTGGACGGTTACGTCCTCCGAACCCAAACTAGGGACCCAGACATTCTAGGAGACCTCTTCCTTTACTCTTTGGTGAGATCATAAGAACGGACCCATTACGGTACCTGTCTCCTCGGTTCGTCCGATGTTATTTACCCCAGTGTTTTCTCAAACTGTGTTGAATCACCGGTTTGTTGTTAAAATCAACGTACTTTTTTTTTTCCGTTATTGTTTTTAAAAAATAAAATATATATATATATGTTAGTACAATTTCTCCTTAGTTAATTAAATTTAAACTATTTGACGAAATTTGTACTTAGTCCTAACTTAAACCGGTTTATAAAGAAAAAGAAGAATTAGAGAACTACCCTACATAATATTGTTAGTTTTAGGAGTACAACTTAGTGGGATCATATAGATCTGTTAGTATGAATGAGTACACTATGACGAAAAGTGTAGATTATTAAATAAATCCTGAGAACATAGTTATAAATGTGTCCTCTGCACAGATATCGAAATAAATAACACTTTAGAAACAATCGAAAACTTTAGTTGTAATGTGAGCGAAGTATCTTTTTTGACTTGTAAAGGGAAGTAACGATACACTAGTCCTTATCAGACTTATCGTGCCTCTAACACTCTAGAAATTTCCAAAGTCACTCACGGGATACTTTGGTAGTTCTGGACTGTGAAAACACCTCTATGAGATGGATGAACCAATAAAGAAGTTATTGATAACTTGACAAATTTAAACGACAGAGATGGTCCCAGTTATACGTATTCTCTTATAATCTTTGAAAGTCCCTCCTTTTCTTCTTCTTCTTTTTTTTTTTTTTCTGTCAACCTTTACCAAGGATGAATGGATTTAACTGGGAAGAGGGGGAGAGGAAGGAAAATGATTACACCACGCCTACGGACGTGGACTCAGAGAACTATATTTGTACCGACGGTGCGGTTTGTTGCGAGACTCCTAGTACGACCAGCCCTTCTGGTCTTCACCCTTTTCACGCTGACGTTTGTGGTAGGAGCCCCTTTTACATAAGTTGAGATCCTAAAGAGACCTTCGACAATGGTTTTGAACAGTCTTTCGTAGGGTTTTACCTTCCTCTCTCTGGTGGAGCAACAACTGAGAGGTCTCGAGAAACTGTGGTTCCTCTCGGACTTGTGGTAGACGGCCCTTTAGTCGGTTACACAGGAGCGGAGGACAGGGCCCGGAGTGCGGTAGCAGAACCAGGACTACGACCCGACGGTGTGTGTCCTTCTCGTCGTTTGGCACCGCAACCAGTTCCTAGACAAACCCTTTCGTCGGTACTTCATATACTAGTAGAATAAGTGAACGTCTCTACTTGACCCGCTGGTCTCGGACTCGCTGAAAAACTTCCTACGTCTACATTTGGATGCTTCGGAGGAGGTCCTCACACCTCTGACGGCGACACGGTAGTCATTGTCGTGTTTGTCTCGTCCGACTCTTCCTTCGAGTCCACGTCCTCGACCACCTCGACTATCTGTTCTACCACGTCTTGTTGGTTCCCCGAATGAAAAGACTGGGGTAAATGTTCTTGTATCTGGTTTTCGACTCTGTCGTCCTCATTGTGAACTTCTTTTACATACGACTGCTAAATGTTTCGTTTTAATTTGATCATCTTTTCCTTATACGGGTATTTGGTGGTCTTCTTTTCCTCTTTGTTTATTTTAACGATTACGCCTTCGTACTACTTACTTACTTTTTGGATTCCCTTGTTCGACTCTACTTATATAAGGTTTGACGTAAGTTGTACTAATTTTTATACGAAAGTTTTTATACTGGGTTCAACACCATCATGTTTAAAATAGAAATGAGGAGTAAAATGATATTGAACAATTATGACATCAAATATCAAAGGTTTCTAACAATTTTGGTATAAAAGACTGAAGAATGTAAGACTGAAGAAGTATACTAGAGAGAGGGAACTCGATACCCAGATGAGGGATGGAACCTTAACCTCCCTGAAACACTGGTGAAACTATTTATCACCCACCAACTTCGTTGTGGTACACTGAAGATTCTAATCTATCCCTTTTACGGAGGAACGAGAAGATGCTACCAATGGGAGCCTTAAACGGGTAGGACAACACTCCGTCGGACTCATCTTCGGGTTCAGTGGGGGTACTACTCCCGGACTTCAGCGACTAGGTGAGGGACCCGACTATAAAGTAGACGTAGGTCTTAGTCGAACGAGCGAAACGTTTACTCCGTTGTGTCTCACCTAAGAGGTCGACGGTTGACTACTTTGACGTTTCTCGTTTCTACTCGGTAGGGGTACCCCAGGACGGGTTTAACGTCTAAGTACTCTTTTTATTTGCTACCGACAACAAAATTCGGTGATACAAAACCCTACCAAACAATACGTCACTCCCGACGTACGAGTGTACGATTCAACGAGGTCAGGACAGGCTGAGAAACGTTGGGGCACTTGAAATCGGGTGGTCCGAGGAGACAGACACCCTAAGAGGTCCGTTCTTATAACCTCACCCAACGGTACGGTAGGAGGTCCCCTAGAAGGACTGGGTCCCTAGTTTGGGTGTAGTCAATGTAGAGTATGTAACCACCCCCCAACAACCCCCCCCCACAAGAAATGATGATCGTAGTAGACCCTTTAGTTACGTCACTCTCAATTAGCCTTAACTTATAGAAGGGTCGAGTAAGAGGTCGTGGTGATCGAGGATGGACAGGACGTGGTATGGTTGCTTAAATTCTCAAATACTTTAACTGTATTGGTCCATTACTATGTAAAACATCTCAAGTTTCTAAGTTAAACCCTTTTAAGTTTATTCTTTGGAACGGATACAATTCACATCCGGGGTGACTATATTATAGACGACACAATAAAGTCAGGTGTGGACACTCTTCAAACACTTATACCCGAAGAGACCGTGGTAATAAGACACCAAGTACCTCTACACCTTCAACCGTTTAAGAGAACAACAAAAAAAGGAGAGGAGAAAGACGATAATTTATATAGAGTAAAAAAAGACAATTACGGTAAATTCATATCATGTCTAATTGTACTGACAAGAAGATATGTTTTTATAAAATATACAGTAAAATAAATTTAATTAAGACTATTGTTGGGATACCTTTTCTACTGTCACTCAGAGTCCTTATATTCATTAAACTGATCTCGGTAGACTTACGAACGGATCACTAGTTATTTCGACTTAAAATTAAGGATGAACGAACGAAAATTCCATTTTCCAGAAAGTTTCCGTGGTCAAACTAGAAAAATCTGTCGAAACAAAATAAAAAAATTAACCTTCTTTAACGAAAGGTCATAATACAACCAAGGAGGGTATATAGTTGTACTTAGTCACTATCCATGTGTATACAGGGGAGGGAGAACTTGGGGGGAAGGTGGGGACAACCAACAGTGTCTCGTGTTGGATCCCTAAACTCTAGAGACGTAGTTTGTCGTATAAACGATTACCTTGTAATTAGCTGTCCTCGAGAGGGTTTTGGAGGTATAGTTGCGATTCTGGGTCCGGGTGGGTTTCTGGGTTTTGGAGGTCAGGACCTGTGAAGTGCGGTTTGGTAAACGTTTTGTCTTTGTGTTGGGACTGGTAATCGTTTTCCTGACGGGTTTCGGTATAGTTCGGGTATCTGTGGACTTGTGTGTGACGATCTGTGTCGTGACGGGAAGTCTCTCTGTTTCAGGTCAAAGTAGGTGGTCTCGTCTCCGTATTCAAGAGGGTTGATCCTTTGACAGTGTTCTGTACCCAGGTCGGGGTGGTCACCCGAGAGAGGGAGGAAATTACATGACAGGATTGAAGTTTACGAGGATTGACATCATATTTTTACAGAAAAGATAGTTTATCAAAAGTAAACGGAGACGTGTAAATGTGAAGTGAGGGAAGAGGGGAAGTTAGATTGAACAACGGACCCTTCGATAAGACGCACCTGATGTAGTCACTCTAGAGAACGACAGACAGGAGACGAACCAAAGACGGTTTCCTTTAGGTTCGTCCTCTAGAGAACTTCCATCTTTTCGTTCTAGTCATATGGAGAAGAGGACGGAGAGAGGGACGTCCCAGTAGAGACTCATCAACGATGGGGATTCAACTTCCAGTGTCGAGGAGAGGAACTCTAGAGAAGTGGGTTGAGAGGAAGACCTAAGGTGGAAACAAGTGGTCAAACCCATGACTACGTTAAAGGAGTGACAATGACCTGGAGAGGGAACAGTAAAGGTTTGGAACATAGGTAACGAGTATCCTTCGGAGAAGTGATCTGAGTCGAAGTTTATAGTGATGTCTGGTAGCAAAAGACGATCTTAGGACCACCTATGTAGAATACTATGGATGAAGAAAAAGATAAACTTGTGTAAGGGACTAAAAATAACAAAAACAACAACAACAACAACAACAACAACAAACAAACAAACAAAAAAGTTAGGGGACTGTCGTCCTTTCAGAGTACACTGACAACTTTAGAGACCCTTTTAAAATGGGTGTATCTGACACTGGAACCGTCACTTGTGTAATTTCCAAGATAGAATGGTTTTAGTAATGTTTTGAAGTCACTATCTCTCTACTCAAATATAATTTTATTTGTACCGTCTATTGAGGTTGAGTTTATAGACTTTAAAAATATCGACAGGAAACAAAACAAAGACTTTCACTGTTTCACAAATGACGTAGGCACTTTGAATCCCTGTGTCCCTTTTCTTTTCCTTTCGCTTCAACGAATCAGCACAGGTCGAGAAACACTGGGGTACCTGACGTCGGAGGGTCCGAGGAGAGAGGTACCCTAAAAGGTCCGTTCTCATGACCTCACCCAACGGTAAAGGACCTCTAATTTAGACCGCTTTTATTGTAGAGTTTATGGACGAGTAAGATTGCAAGTAGTGTTTTGGATACTTATCTCATTCTGTTGCACGTTCTCTTCAGACAACACTCTTTGTAAGTATCATGTACACTTTTTTGTTTTGTTTTGTTTTGTTTTGTCGTCCGGGGTTGACGATAAACGATATTGTCTTAGAATACAAATATCAATCAAGGAACACTTACTAAGTAGTCAAGTCGTAATAGAGATCTCTCGTTTGTTAGTACGTGACGGGTCTGTATAAATGAAATGCTTGGTAAAACTACCATAAAAGAGAGTCCCTAAATGTCTTCGTAATACTTCAGTTAATCAAACACACAAAGATCCTAACACAATCCTGGATTACTTCCACGTTGAATTTCCTCAACTAAAGAAAAGAGAGTTTGGATACAAGATAAAAACTTCCATTTTGTATGAGTCTTCCTTTTACTCATTAAGTTTACACAGTATATCCGTAGTAGAAAAGGAACTGCGTACTTAAGAACTGGTAATCTAATAGAAGTGAAAGCAATATAGGGTCAAGAGAGACTTCCACCAAGACTTATAACTCCAGAACCCTTCAAGGTCGTGAGCAACACACATGATAACGATACCAACTTTGAACGGTATCGGTATTAGACATCAACTCCTTTCATCCTAAGTATCCTCTTCTGAACTCCTTCTTAAGACCCGAACTCTAGATGAGACTTCCTACATATCCTACACACGTACACCCACTACCCTACTATACGGGGGAAGGAAAGTCTTTCTCCTTTCAATCCCAGACGTCCACTCTAGTAGTCCCATCTAAGTCTTCACTGTCGGAAGTCAATCCAAACACTGTTCGACTCATAGTCTCAGTTTCCCTCCCAGACTGTAACTTTAAAACTTGACTTCCAATACACTCTCCGGATCCCACTTTCACCGTTCTATAATTGTATTTATAAGTAAAGATGATTGAGTCATAACTGTTGTAGGGGTGTTAGGTCAGAATACATGATTTTCCAACACACGTTGAACTTTCCTTCGTTTACCATCGGTCAAGACACTCCACATCAAAAAATTCATTAAGTCATCCATAAACTCATCAAGTTCTCCTTTCACTTTCACTTTCACCGAGTCAACACAGGTTGAGAAACACTGGAATACCTGATATCAGGTACCTTAAGAGGTCTCGTCTTATTGCCTCACCCATCGTCTTATGACCTCACCCATCGGAAAGGGAAGAGGTCGTCTAGAAGGGTTGGGTCCTTAGTTTGACCTCAGAGGAACCTAACGTCCACCTAAAAATGGGTAACTAGATACTCCTTTCCCGTAACATTTTTTCCTGTGACACTAACCTTCCTGTTGTTGGAAGTCCTGACCGTTTAAACCCCCCTAATACACATCTCATCACCGAGGGGATCGGTTCTCCCATTAGAGAGACATTCGTACCGTAAAGTATTTCCTCCGAAGTACCCCTTAGGAGAACACGAGATGGGTTGTCCTGTTCTCAAGGGAGAATGGAGTGTGGTTATTCCACCGGGGGACCCAGAACCACGACGGACTCCTGTACTCACGACGTACCATTCTCTAAGGACCCCTGTATTGGTCACAGGAGACCTCACTTTGAAATGTCGGTCTACGAGAACCCCCTTTATATTTTCTACAACGGTACACGGTCTCCTATTACTAAGTCCTCCGACTAAACTTCGTTGGTATTGAGAGTGACTGATACCCTGGGTTCACACAAGAAGGGTGTTTAGTCGACATCCGGTGTGTCCTCCCTCGGTCGGTTTCGACCGAACTTCCTCTGAACTGACCTTCAGATGGTCCCTAGGGTTGAGACGGTCCTTGACCTCAACTTTACTGGTCGACCTCCCGTCTATCGTCAGTCGTCAACCTGTACATTACTATCTAAAGGTCCCCTCCGATAGACGTCCCAGTAATTACCTCGGGGTACTCTTTTTCTCTGTGATTCACACAGAGTAAGGGGTTTCTGGTCTAACACGACCTGAACAGAAGTCACCAAAGAAGAGAGAGGAGGTTGGTTCCTCCTCAGTCTTCGTTCGGGTCACCGACCTCCTTCTCCTCCGTTCCCATCCCCACGTCTACCTTCGGTCGGGGTAGGTGTGACGAACCGGAAGTCGTCTTCGACCGTCTTCGATACCCTTCCTCTTCTAAATGGGAAGTCACTTTAAGTCGAACTAATGACCCAACCTACGAAATTAATGTGTTTACTTACTCGTCACCAACGTCTCAAAGACGAATCCCATCGTCGATAGGTTCTAAAGGAAGTACTCTGTGATTACCTCGGTCGTATTGTCCAGATATCCTCTGTTCTTATTTACAGGAGGAAGAAACACTACATAAAGAATGAATTACGTTCCGAATCTATATCTAGTGGAGTAAAAGACACCTCCTCTCGTGAGATGTCTTCTTGGGGTTCTAGAAGGGTAAGATAAGGACTTTATCGCCGTAACCTACGAGACTCACCACATCGTCCTCAGGTCTCTTCGTGACACGAGGAAGTCTAATACCGTTCTTCAAACTCGACCGGTGTAGGGAGAGTCTGACCAAGTCAAGTCAAGTCAGTGAGTCAGCACAGACTGAGAAACACTGGGGTACTTAGTGTCGTGTGGTCCGGAGGGACAGGTAGTGGTTGAAGGCCTCAAGTGAGTTTGAGCGTAGGTAACTCAGTCACTACGGTAGGTCGGTAGAGTAGGAGAGAGAGGGGAAGAAGAGGACGGGGGTTAGGGAGGGTCGTAGTCTCAGAAAAGGTTACTCAGTTGAGAAGGGTACTCCACCGGTTTCATGAACTCAAAGTCGAAATCGTAGTAAAGAAGGTTTCCTTAGGGTCCCGACTAGAGGAAGTCTTACCTGACCAACCTAGAGTAACGTCAGGTTCCCTGAGAGTTCTCAGAAGAGGTTGTGGTGTCAAGTTTTCGTAGTTAAGAAGCCGCGAGTCGAAAGAAGTGTCAGGTTGAGAGTGTAAGTATGTACTGGAGACCTTTTTTGTATTGGAACTGATCTACCTGGAATCAGCCGTTTTATTACATAGACGAAAACTTATACGATAGTTCCAACCAGTATTGAAAAGAAGGTTCGTCATTCGCAGAAAATTAAAGTGCCGACGTCAGTGGTAGAAGTGACTGAAACCTCGGGGGGTTTTATTTCAGACTGTGACAAAGGTGACAAAGGGGTGGATAAAGGGTACTTAACTACCCTGGTCTACGGTACTAGAAGTAAAAGACTTACCATGAATACATATTTAGGGTGTCTCAGTCCTCTCAGTATCTCCACCTCATCTCGGACGTATACACTTCACGTCTTCACAGGGAGTCTCGGGACTAGGAATACATGAGTTCTAGTCAGTTTCTGGTCGGAACTGGTCAATTCGTAGACACCCCACCTAAGAAGTGCAGGAACACTGACTTTTCTTTCGTCCGTCATTTCAAATGACTACACTTACCTCTGAGATTTTGTTGGTCACATCCCCATTGAGACCGTTCTCGAAACTCACAGGAATCTCTAGTATTGAACTGGAGTACTCTTACGGAAATCAAAAACTGTCTCAGAGTTAGACCACTTATTTCAGTTACTGGTTCGAACTTATGTACGAAACTAACTTTTATTTTTCTTCGATGTTAGTGTCTGAACAAAAGAAAGGTGATACCGTAAATTCAAGTTGCTACTGAGATCTATACACTTTCTCTTTAAATAAAAGGGAACCAATCAAAATAAAACGACTCAATTACCGGGGGTATCCCAATAAAAAAGACAAATAGAAACAGAGAAAGTAGAGAGGTAGTATAACGTCAAACAGGAGTTTGCCGTCAAGAGGGACAAATGGAAAAGTTTAAAACCTTATTTAGTAATCTTTTCGACCCTGAAAGTGGACATTCACTCCCAAGACTCACGTCCGGAGTGGACTCCACTGACACCCTGTCCGACAATACCTCTGCCTTGTGTTTTACGGGTTTACACCTCCTAAAAGAGACCTCTACGAGATTAGTTTCCCGTCTTAGGAAGTCAATACGTGAGACCTTTTCTCTGGAATTTCACACTCGGAGACTTGTCCCCGTTCACTCCTCTGTCAACCCGGTCGACAAAGTACCAGTATAGGAGTCACTTAGGAGTCGGGGTAGGGTAGCGTCGACTTTACAGACTTCGGGTGGAGGGGTGTCACGAAGACAGAGGAGGTGTCTACGGGGTCGGGATCGGAGGGACCCGGGTGCGACTGACACATACATGACGGGGTCACGAGGAAGGTCTTTAACAACGTAGGAGAACATAGACTATACATACGAGTGACACTGTAGGGTCAAACTAATCCCTAAAGTTTTTCTTTTACAGACACCAGATATTAACTAGAGTTAGGTAAAAGGTCTTACCAACCCTATATTGATCAAACGATTTAACTACGACTTTAGAGTTTAGGGGACAATGTGTCTTTATTTTACATTATTCTCTCTTACACGTTTGATGAGAATGTATGAATATGTGTCTTAATAAACAACAGTAGATGTCGAACCTCTATCTCTGAAAGATTATGATTAAAGTTTAAAAATAACGAAGTCTTACCCGTTTCTATTTCTTTTAACCGAAGAATTTCAAAGATAATACACGTCCGAAAATTTTGAGGTAGTAGTAGTTCCGTCTTCTTGGACGTAGGTGAGAAACGTAAGTAAGACAATAAGTCGAGTGCTGTCTCGACGGTGGTAGCAGTCAGTCCGGAGGAGTCGTTCAGACTCAGGTGACACTCTTAATGGGGTGTGTCTCCTCCCCTTCACCTGGAACCAGTTCGGTTTCCCCTTCCTCTACTCCGTCCTTTACCAACACGGACACATGTGCACTTAAATCTTGTCGGTGAGAACAATAACACTCTTCTAAGACTCTTTACCCGGTTGACCAACCGTATCTTCGTCGTCTTAAGTAGGTCTTTTTCCGTCTTTGGAGGGAAAAGATGTCACTTATCTAGATTAGAGGAAGATAAAACATTGTGATCTCGACGGTTCCTTAGCTCGACTAAAACTTATCAATAATCTGGAACCCTATAAAGGACCTCCGACAGACTATCCAGAAACCTATCACAGACTTCAAAACCTACCTCCACCAATCCGGCCGTCAAGGACAAGGTTAAGGTCGACGATAAGGATCAGGATGATTCTCCCCTTACTTTACTTAACAAGTAAAACAAACGAACGTTTACTTTCCTTATCCATCCCCAACTAGTGACCCCCGATATTTTTACAATCCTGACCTTATATAGTCCCACGTCCAAGGTCAGGTTAATCATCCATTTGCCTCCATACATCTACGGGGTGTGTTCTTTTTGTCGGGTCCACAGTGTTATGTTGTCGACTTCAGCTTCCGCTTCTCCTCAGTTCCCCCTCCCCCAAACTAGCAAGCAAGTTCTTACGAGTCCCTGGGACGATTCCACCGGGGTTGCTACCCTCTTCACCTCCTCATACGACTCGCTTTAGCAGGAAATTTACAATTTCTCACAGGACATCCTGTTCTTTATAATATATATCGAAAAGGTCACCGTTTCTCATTTCACCTCCATACCAATGTGTACCCAAATCCCTAATACGGGTTCCCAACCAGTATACTTGACAAAACCCTTAAAGATCTATACGTTTTTCCTCGACCAACATTATCACAATGAAAGACCCACTATCCCGGAGGTTAACCTCCAAAGGACAACATCCTCCCTTCCAGTGACTCGTTTCTAAGACTCAAACAGGTTTAAGACCCAAACTACTGATCACACTTCTATAAATTCTATACTCTGTTTATTTCCAAGGGGTAATATACTCACCACATCCCTATACAATGGTCACCAGGTCAGTTCCTACCTACACTCCTCCTGACTTAGAGGGTCTCCTCAATACCTATCTGTATAGGTCGTCAGAAATCGGTTAACACCCAGTCTTCGTAACTCTCATACCCAATTTAATTCCCAGGTCTTATCTATCAACTCCAATCCCAAAACTTTCACAAGAAGGTAGTCTCCTTTTTTTTTTTTTCTATTATTATACGATTGGTTGTAAAACCCCTTCACTTACATTCTGATGATACCTCTTCTTAATCTAAAGTTTGTCTATTTTCAATATTTTCTAAGAAACGTCGGTGTCCCACCTCTACATTAGAAGTTGTACAAACTTACACCTAGAAACTCCTGAACTCTGGGTCTATAGACGGTACTCAACAAGGTCTTTATTAACATTGGCACTTTGACTGTCCGAGTAGGCTTCAGTCAACCCCAACTACCTTCGACACTCTTGAAATCTCAACATCCCGGACACACTCTTTGAACCATTCATAATCAGACCGTTTGTAAGAGTAATAACTCGACGTATTGGAAAAAATCAGCTCATTACACGTGGATTCCCCACTAAAGAAAATTAAAACGTCACCATCCCCAGTCGTCTTAATGGTACATCCCAGGAACGGTACATCCCAAATCTAGACTCACCCTGACTGGACAGTATATCTGAAACAGAGGAGAAACCTCCCTACCATGCCCTCTAACCCTACACCAGCTCCCTCATCCAATAGGTATGCAACGGTTTCCCGTAGAGGATAGACCCGTTCATTCCCTTTTCCTTCCACCCTACCGTCAAACCCTGGCAGGACCCCCTTCCTTTCTGGGTTTCCACAATACCCGGAGGGTATGTACCGGAGTTTACCTGGTTATGAATCTCCAAAAAACCATTTCGGGTCTGGAATTTCTCCCGATTTCCTTCCTCAAATCAGGTTAGAATTACTTCAAACTAACAATTAAACCAGTCTCAAAGTAAATCCTGAGCGAACCAAGAGAGTTGTAATGGTCTCCTGACCCCCACTATTCCTTACACTTTGGAGGTTCCTTAAACTTCCCAAGCACGTTATAAAACCCACTAAACCCAATACTCGAACCCGGGTAACAGTCTTACCTCCCTCCTTCCGTAAGGTTTATATCTCTTCCAAAGTCACTCTTATTCCGCTTGGTGTCATCCCTGAGCAAACAATCATCAGTCTTTTCGAAGTTAGGTAGGTCTTTCACATAGATACTTCTGATCTACTTTAAATTAGGAAAATACCCACCTTACACCCACTTTAGTTCAACGGTCAGAACACGGTCTTTCTACGGACACTTAAACCACTCACCCTTTTCCTCCCCCACTTACAATCTTAATCCTAAACAGGTGACTTTTTACCATGTTCAAACCCACTCTAATAAATTTATTCAACGTAGCAGGAACGAGTCGAGTTATTTCAAGACTTCCTTTCTGAATTCATGAAAACGTCTCCCAACCTTTTCCCTTACATTTATACTCTCATTACACACCTACAACGATTCAGCGAAGTCAGTACAGGCTGAGACACGTTGGGGTATCTACCGTCGGGTTGTCTGAGAGGATAGGGACCCTAAGAGGGCCGTTCTTGTGACCTCACCCAACGGTAAAGGAAGAGGTTACGTACTTTCACTTTTCACTTTCACACTTACAATCCGAGTAGTTAAACCCGAGATCTTTTCTGTCCTGATTGTCTCCGTCGGACTCCAAAACGAAGCACTAGACGAGATAACAATATTTTCCTCTATCCTGACACAGCGACTACAGGGGCCGTTATATAATGTCGCAGAACAAAACCCTCGACTCGGTGTACCTCCTCAAGTCTTTATTTTCTTCGTGACTTTTATTTACACGGGATAACTCAATCCTTAGGCGAGAGGGAGGTCTAACATTATAATCTTACATCAAACAATATCTGTATGAACCTCAGTCGCGTTTACAAATGGAAAACCAGAAACTGATCCCAGTTCCGAACACATTCTCGACAGTCAAGTCGGACGAGACTCCTACACTCGACCCTCACACCGACTGAACTACTCCATTCCCCCTTATTGAAACAACCCGACAGGGACCTGTAATCAAATAGATCGGGGTTCACCCCGAACAAAGACCGGTGACGGTAGATACTTGGTCTTACCCTGACACCCCAGTCAGTACCCGACTAACCAATATACAAGTTTCCCTAATCCACTGTATAGGTTCAAGACTTGTGTCAGTACTCTATCTACGAGACGAAGACCTAGACCACATCCCTTATTTGATTGTCCTAATTCTCCAAAGTGGAGTCAAGTCAAGTCAACGAGTCAGCACAAGCTGAGAAATACTGGGGTACTTAGTGTCGTACGGTCCGGAGGGACGGGTAGTCGTTGAGGGTCTAAAATGGGTTTGAGTACAGGCAGCTCAACCATTACGGTAGGTCCGTAGAGTAGAAGACAACAGGGGAATAGGAGGACGGGGGTTAGGGAGGGTCGTAGTCCCAGAAAAGGTTATTCAGTTGAGAAGTGTACTCCACCGGTTTCATAACCTCAAAGTCGAAGTCGTAGTCAGGAAGGTTTCATATGGGTCTTGACTAGAGGAAATCCTACCTGACCAACCTAGAGGAACTTCAGGTTCCCTGAGAGTTCTCAGAAGAGGTTGTGGTAAGAAGTTTTCGCAGTTAAGAAGTCCCGAGTCGAAAGAAGTGTCAGGTTGAGAGTGTAGGTATGTACTGGTGACCTTTTTGGTATTGGAACTGATCTGCCTGGATACAACCGTTTCATTACAGAGACGAAACATTATACGACAGATCCAACCAGTATATAAAGGAAGGTTCCTCATTCGTAGAAAATTAAAGTACCGACGTCAGTGGTAGACGTCACTAAAACCTCGGGGGGTTTTAATTCAGTCGGTGACAACGGTGACAAAGGTGACAAAGAGGTAGATAAACGGTACTTCACTACCCTGGCCTATGGTACTAGAATCTAAAGACTTACAACTCGAAATTCGGTTGAAAAAGTGAGAGGAGAAAGTGAAAGTAGGTCTCCGAGAAGTCAAGAAGAAGTGAAAGACGGTATTCCCACCATAGTAGACGTATAGACTCCAATAACTATAAAGAGGACCGTTAGAACTAAGGTCGAACATGACGTATATTGAATTTATTCGTCCCACTGTCATATGTCGGAACTGTGTGAGGAAAAGGATAAACCTTGGTCAGACAACAAGGTACAGGTCAAGACTGACAACGAAGGACTGGACGTTAGTCTAAAGAGTTCTCCGTCCAGTCCACCAGACCATAAGGGTAGAGAAAGTCTTAAAAGGTGTCAAATAACAGTAGGCGTGTCAGTTTCCGAAACCGTATCAGTTATTTCGTCTTTATCTTCAAAAGGACCTTGATAGAATGAAATAGCTACTAGATCGTCTACAACCGTTAAACTAGAGACCAAGGAGACGGAAAAGATTTAGGTCGAACTTGTAGAAGTTGGTCGAACTTCAAGTGTCAAGTGTATAACGACTTCGGACCGAACCTCTTAAAACTTGTAATGAAAAGATCGCTCACTCTACTCACGTTAACACTCCATCAAACTCGTAAGAAACCGTAACGGAAAGAAACCCTAACAAAGGAATTAAAGTGGAAAATTATCAAGAAACAATCACATATCTTTACGTTGTCTAAAGACACACAATTAAAACATAAGACGTGAAGTGACGGGAGGGACTACTCGAGATCATCAAAAGAAATCCTAAAAGATATATATCATAGTTCAGTAAACGTTTGTCACTGTCAAAGAAGAGGGAAAGACTACACCTAAGGAAAATAAAGAAAAGAAAAGACTAATAGCACCGATCCTGAAGGTTTTGATACAAGTCAGTTTCACCGTTCTCACCCGTAATAGTTGAACAAGGACTAGGATCTGACTCACGAAAGTCGAAAAGTGACAACTCATACTACAAACGATACCCAAACAGTAACAACAATAAATCAGTGATTCAGTACAGGTTGAGAAAACCCTGGTGCACCTGGTATCGACGGACCGAAAAGACAGACACCCTGAAGGATCCGTTCTTATAGTCTCACCAATCGGTAAGGGAAGAGGTTTCCTAGAAGGGGTGAGTCGATAACTTGTGTGTACAGAACGTAGCCGTCCGTCAGAGAGAGGGTGACTCGGTGGTCCATTGGGTACCCAAACAGTACGACGGAGATTCAGTGAAGTCAGTACAGACTGAGACACACTGAGGTATCTGCCGTCGGGTGGTCCGAGGGGGGTGGGGACCCTAAGAGGTCCGTTCTTGTGACCTCACCCAACGGCAAAGGAATAGGTTACGTACTTTCACTTTTCACTTTCACTTCAGTGAATCAGCACAGGCTGAGCACAGGCTGAGTCAGAATAGCTGGGTCCGTTCTCATGCCCTGACCCCACGGTAGTGGAAGACGTTACTCAAACAGTATATACCGGAAATAACACAACTACATACAAGGGAAATACAGGGGAAAGACCTCTAAAAAATAATATTTACCTCCGACTTAAAATAGTTTTGGAAAAAGATGTAGGTAACTAATACTAACCTAAAAAAATAAGAAGTTAAACAATCGTACCATATTGTGTAACTAACAAAACGTTTTTAGATTTTTAGAAGTATAGGGATCCTATTTAGGGTGAACTAGTGCCATATACTGGGAAAATTGTTTAATAATCTAAACCAAACGATTAAAAAAAATTAAAATGATAAGTATTCTGACTTCCCTTTCTCTTTTATAACCGGTGTTTGTTACTTGTTTTCTGTTTATGTTTGTCGTCAATTGTAAAGACTTAAAGATCTGCATTCAAGATTTTCCTACAGTTGTGAGTCCTGTGATACTGTACCTTAGTACTACAGTTAGTGGAGTTTTTGTCTTTAGATTAAGTACTCTTTAAGAAAGAAAATTATTGTCTTTCCGTAAAAAGTACTACCCGTCTCGAGAGGGTTTTCTTTTGGTTGTCAACGTTAAATACCTCGGTTATTCTTTCTATAAAATTTCCACAGGGTGAGGAATTATTCGATATGAGGTCATGGTTTATATTTTTATGAAAATTTTCAGAGGGTGAGGTTATCTACGAGATGAGTATTCAAAACGAAAAGTATTTATGAATTTGAAAAATCTTACAACAACAAGTCACCGATTCACCACAGGTTTAGAAACGTTGGGACACCTTACGTCGTAAGACCCGAAGGGACAGGTAGTGGTTGAGGGTCTCGAACGAGTTTGAGTACTGGTAGTTCAAACACTACCGTAGGTTGGTAGAGTAGGAAGGAGAAGGGGAAGAGGAGGACGAAAATTAGAAAGGGTCGTAATCGTAGAAAGAGTCACTCAATCGAGAAACGTAGTCCACCGGTTTCATAACCTTAAAGTCAGAGTCATAGTCAGGGAGAGTACTGATAAGTCTTAACTAAAGGAACTCCTAAATGTACAAACTAGAACATCGGGTTCCTTGAGAATTGTCATAAGAGATTGTGATGTCAAGTTTTTGTAGTAAAGAAACTATGAGTCGGAAGAAATATCAGGTTGAGAGTGTACGTATGTGTTGATGTCCTTTTTGGTCATCAGTAAAATCTTACATCCTCACTCAATTTTCACTAAAAAGTTAAAACGATAAAAATAGAGTAAACAGATTTTATTATACGATAAGTAAAAATGTATTTGATCAGAGGATCAGGATTGAAACCTTTTAGTAAATAAAATAAGTAGGTATTTTCAGGTCTATGTCTTGAAATTCGAAAGTTTCAACCTGTATGAACGAAAACTTTTCTTTTATAACAATATTGTGTTGTACAAGTCAAGTCAAGTCAAGTCAAATCAATGAGTCAGCACAGGTTGAGAAACGTTGGGGTATTTAGCGTCGTACGGCCCGGAGGGACAGGTAGTGGTTGAGGGCCTCAAGTGAGTCTGAGTGCAGGTAGCTCAGTCACTACGGTAGGTCGGTAGAGTAGGAACCAGCAGGGGGAAGAGGAGGACGGGGGTTAGGAAGGGTCGTAGTCTCAGAAAAGGTAACTCAGTTGACAAGCGTACTCCACCGGTTTCATGACCTCAAAGTCGAAGTCGTAGTAAGGAAGGTTTCTTTAGGGTCCCGACTAGAGGAAATCTTACCTGACCAACCTAGGAGGAACGTCAGGTTCCCTGAGAGTTCTCAGAAGAGGTTGTGGTGTCAAGCTTTCGTAATAATCGATAGTATTTATTAAGTGGGTGTCTTAGACCCAACATACTTACACTACAAAGATATTGTAAAATGTATTATCAAAATCTACTAGGTTTCTCGGACGTTACGTCCTCTGGGCTCAAGTTAGGGACCCAATCCTTCTGTAGGATCTCTTCCCGTACCGTTGGGTGAGGTCATAAGAACGGACCTCTTAGGGTACCTGTCTCCTCGGACTCCCCGATGTCAGGTACCCCAGTGTTTCTCGGTCTGTGTTGAAACGTACTGTGTTGTTTCAGTCTATGATACAGACATACCAGTCTTCCCTTTGAACGATCGTCTCGAAATCCTGCCGACGTTAGGCTTGTGAGTCTAAACTCCCTAAGACATCTTTTTTATGTTCTTTTTTACCTCTTTTACTTAAATATACTATTGAATCTACTACTCCTTCTCTTTGTTAGTTATTTTTACTTTTTATTTCCGGTGTTCTTACTATCTTCAGTTCTTGTCTAGAAACAGTTAGCTGGTTGACGTGGAAACCATCTGGGGACGAAAGTTAGGACTTTCGGGAACCCTACTACCTAAACGAAAATTTGTGTCTATAGATACGGATTATTTTACTGTGGAAATGTTTTCCCGAAGGGACCACCGAGTTTCCAATTCCGCAGACGGAGGTTACGCCCTCTGGGCCCAAGCTAGGGACCCAGCCCTTCTAGGGGATCTCTTCCTTTACCATTGGGTGAGGTCGTAAGAACGGACCTCTTAGGGTACCTGCCTCTTCGGACCATCCGATGTCAGGTGCCCCAGCGTTCTCAGGTTGTACTGACTCGCTGATATGAAAGGTGTGGAATGTTTTCCCTCAAGATACCGTGTTAACGTACCCTTCTTCTACGACAAAGAAGGACACCGACATTGAGTTTAGGATGGTCTAGGAGTTAAGAGTGTTCCTCCTTACGTGATACTAATATTACGGTATGTAAGTTTTTGGTATTTCCTCTACTTTGTCCGTACATGGGTTATACCTTGGTTAGCAGGAATATGGTACCCTGATTAAGTCCATGAAAGTGTTCGACTGACCAATTAAGGAATATTAACCCTTTACTATCGGTCTTGAACCATAGGTGGAGTCTTCAAAATTTTAAATCCAGGATCACCGTTCTACTCCGTTTAGTTGTTCGAGTGTCTTTACACTGTCGGTTGGGCGGTCGACTATCTTGTGAACTAGTTAATTACCCATCACCCCGTGTAAAACCGTAAGTTCTAGTCAATGTTAATCTAGTATTTAATGAGTAAGTTCACTCTTACTATACAAATTTTCGGATCCTCTCTTATTTAGGTGGGTCTGTGTGGAGATAAAGTAAATGGGTTTAATTTGTTAGTTTACCCCTTGGAATACATCTAAAGTAACGGTCCGATGTAGTTTAAAATTTATTTTGTCAAAGTGTCGGACCCAACTCTCTAAACGACTACGTTCAAGAACGAATACTCTTACGATTGAGTCCTACATTTTTTCCACTAAGTCGGATAGTTTCGTGTTCCACGGGGAGATCTTCTTATAAAATTTTAAACGGTTCTATAACCCAGTCTTGGTATATTTTACGTTGAAGACCGAGTTCGTAACAGATTTCGATTATTTTTCTGTCTATACTCTACAGTGGTTACATTTTTGAATCCTATGTAATTTTATCTGACATTTCCTTCTTCTTCCCTCAGTCAAATGTTTAGTATGATAACCGAGACTACGGTGAGGATAAACATAACCAGAACCTTCATATACAGAATTTTGTCCTATAGTTTTTACCGACAGTCAACAGTTTCTTAGTTTACTCCTATTCTGAAGGAAGAAAGACAATTGACGAGAATACAAAAATCTTTTTCTCCTTTGAAGGTCGTACTACTTAGGTGGGCTGGAAGGACTAACACAACGACTTTAATCGGTACCATAACTTTTAACCAATTCTACCTTTAATACATTTCCTAGTCTTCCGGTAAATAATAATTTACAACGTCTTCCGGGGTAATAGCTGACCCCTGGGACTCCTTAGGGATTTGCATATCTGAGATTTCACAGAAAGGGTACCCATATCTGACTATTCCTCTAATCATGAATGTCATCAGTTGGGGAACATACCGTACCCCATCCTAATCGAGGGGGACACGGAGCAAATCTAGTAATGGGATAAGTTCTACTTTATACCTTTTACGGGTATCGTAACTTTCTTGATTACCGAACCTTACCTGTTATATGACTTATATAAAATTTACTGGGTTTTCGATGGAAATTAAAATGTTTTTTGAAATGGGTGTGATAAGTCTGAATATATTCTTAAGGAAAATAAAAGTATTAGTCTGGTCGTTTTATACTAGGGTAAACCCTAATCATTGTACATAATTGACAAGTAAAATATGTACATATTTATTATGGTAAGGAAAACCATTTTCAACCGTCTCATAAATGTAAGAATTTTGTTCTTACTAAGGTCAACTTACCCAAGGTCAACTAAATGTTGTTGGAACCGTCCTTTCGGGATGTAATATACAATAACTTCTTTATGACTTTTTAGAATTTACACAATTACACAAAACCCTAACGAGTAACGACGGTAGAATCCATACTAGCGATAATGGTGATGCCGTCGGTATCGGTCTCACCGAGAAGTATTTAGATGTGTTTGTCAAGTAAAACATGTTCTTACCGTATTTCTACGGATACAGGTAACCTGGTGATTTGTTTTTTGACTACCTTTAAAGCGGAGGGTTCACAGGCTGGAAGTTGTTAGACAATAAAATAATTCTCTAGTTAATCAGTCAAATGTTTTTGTCCACTCTGGTTCTACACTAACCTTGATATGAAGGAGAACGTATTGCCGAAAGTTTTTATTTTCTGTGTTCACTTAACCCTATTTCAATTTACTGGGGATAACTCAGTTCCATTATAAAGACATCTATAAGTTCTAGATGTTGTTCTATGTGATTTTCGAAAGTTATTTGTGGAACTACATTAAAGACCTAGTCTAAAAGAACTATGACAACGATTATTAGAAAGAAGAGAATTAGGGAATTTTGTCTAGTTCTGTAAACCTATGGCTTAACGAGACCAATACCCTCACGATAATTAAAACGCAAACACAAAG
>SJYO01048336.1:41298-56453 GCA_006410555.1 Capra ibex
TCATAAATGTAAGAATTTTGTTCTTACTAAGGTCAACTTACCCAAGGTCAACTAAATGTTGTTGGAACCGTCCTTTCGGGATGTAATATACAATAACTTCTTTATGACTTTTTAGAATTTACACAATTACACAAAACCCTAACGAGTAACGACGGTAGAATCCGTACTAGGGATAATGGTGATGCCGTCGGTATCGGTCTCACCGAGAAGTATTTAGATGTGTTTGTCAAGTAAAACATGTTCTTACCGTATTTCTACGGATACAGGTAACCTGGTGATTTGTTTTTTGACTACCTTTAAAGCGGAGGGTTCACAGGCTGGAAGTTGTTAGACAATAAAATAATTCTCTAGTTAATCAGTCAAATGTTTTTGTCCACTCTGGTTCTACACTAACCTTGATATGAAGGAGAACGTATTGCCGAAAGTTTTTATTTTCTGTGTTCACTTAACCCTATTTCAATTTACTGGGGATAACTCAGTTCCATTATAAAGACATCTATAAGTTCTAGATGTTGTTCTATGTGATTTTCGAAAGTTATTTGTGGAACTACATTAAAGACCTAGTCTAAAAGAACTATGACAACGATTATTAGAAAGAAGAGAATTAGGGAATTTTGTCTAGTTCTGTAAACCTATGGCTTAACGAGACCAATACCCTCACGATAATTAAAACGCAAACACAAAGACAGATCAGACCTCTTCTTGCCAGTTCTCTGTTGCTTCGGTTGTTGTCGTTGATCGTAAAGAGTGGTAAAGAGCAGTGCACGTTTTAGTTTTTCCCGCGCTACATCCTCTGTCCTTCTTATTTTCTTTTCGTCCGGAACCGTTCCCGGCGTTCTCTTTAACTATTAATAACTATTGGACCTACGATATTCCGTACTCTGAGAACCTTGTTCAGGTCTCCCTTGCCAAGTATTAGAACTTTTGTTCTATACTAGGACCCCAACCTTTTGACTGGGTTCTGACAAAGGGTTGACTGCAGAGTCTCAGTGTACAAAATGCACAGACAACCTTTTAGATATCTATTCTTATAACCAGAATCAATGACTAAACAATAACTAATGCCAAAGGAATAATGAGGTGCCAATTACTAGTAAAACAAGAAACCGGGACTTCCGGTGTACTCAATGTAAAATTGAGGGGTGTATAAGGAAGTAAGTGCCGACTTTCAGATTATTTCGACCGAACCTAAGTCAAAGCCGTGGAAGTGGAACGTCGTCAGAACCAGGGGACTAGGAGCGAAAAGAGACTTACCCATTGTTACCCCGTTTGAGGATTCGTGTCACTGATATACGTTCACAATTTTTGAATCAATTTTCCAAACCCCCAACTCTATAGAGTGTGGAGAAAATTTCTTAACAAAAGACGGTAACTTTATATAACGATGACCGATCTAGGTCTATTTCCCTGAAACTCCGTACTCCTATCTTCTCTGTCGTGTTCTTCTATACGCGACAGACATGGAACGGAGGGTTACGTCACTTTACTAAGGAAACAGACATACCAGTCATCCCTTAGAATAATCGTCTCGAAATCCTGACGACGTTAGACTGTGGAGCCTAAGTCCCTAAGACCTCTTGTTTGTGTTCTTGTTCGTTTCCTTTACTTACATACACTATTGTATCCACTACACCTTCTCTTTGTTCGTTATTTTTTTTTTTTTTTTCTCTCGGTGTTTTTACTATCTGCAGTCCTTGTCTAGAAAGAGTAAGTTGGTTGACGTGGTAACCACCTCGGGGGAGGAAAGTTAGGACTTTCGGCGACTCTACTACCTAAACGAAAATTTGGTGTCTATGGACACGGATTATTTTACTGTGGAAGTGTTTTCCCTCAAGATACCCTGTTAACGTCCCCCTACTTCTGGGACAAAGAAGGACACCGACATTGAGTTTAGGATGGTCTAGGAGTTAAGAGTGTTCCTCCTTACGTGATACTAATATTACGGTATGGAAGTTTTTGGTATTTCCTCTACTTTGTCCGTACATGGGTTATACCTTGGTTAGGAGGAATATGGTACCCTGATTAAGTCCATGAAAGTGTTCGACTTGTCAATTAAGGAATACTAACCCTTTACTATCGGTCTTGAACGGATAGGTGGAGTCTTCAAAATTTTAAATCCAGGACCACCGTTCTACTCCGTTTAGTTGTTCGAGCGTCTTTACTCTGTCGGTTGGGCGGTCGACTATCTTGTGAACTAGTTAATTACCCATCACCCCGTGTAAATCCGTAAGTTCGAGTCAATGTTAAACTAGTAGTCAATGAGTAAGTTCACTCTTACCATACAAATTTTCGGACCCTCTCTTATTTAGGTGGACCTGTTCGGAGATAAAGTAAATGGGTTTAATTTGTTAGTTTACCCCTTGGAATACATCTAAAGTAACGGTTCGTTACAGTTTTAAATTTATTCTGTCAGAGTGTTGGACCCAACTCTCTAAACGACTACGTTCAAGAACGAATACTGTTACGATTCAGGTTTACAATTTTCCACTAAGTTTCGTGGAGTTTCGGAGAGTTTCGTGTTCCACGGTGAGATCTTCTTATAGAATTTCAAACGGTTCTATAACCCAGTCTTGGTATATTTTATGTTGAAGAGTTCGTAACAGATTTCGATTGTTTTTCTGTCTATACTCTACAGTGGTTACACCTTTTAATCCTGTGTAATTTTATCTGACCTTTCCACTGCTTCCCTCAGTCAACTGTTTAATATGATAACCGAGACTACGGTGAGGATAAACATAACCAGATCCTTCATATACAGAATTTTGTCCTATAGTCTTTACCGACAGTCAACAGTTTCTTAGTTTACTCCTATTCTGAAGGAAGAAAGACAATTGACGAGAATACAAAAATCTTTTTCTCCTTTGAAGGTCGTACTACTTAGGTGGGCTGGAAGGACTAACACAACGACTTTAATCGGTACCATAACTTTTAACCAATTCTACCTTTAATACATTTCCTAGTCTTCCGGTAAATAATAATTTACAACGTCTTCGCAGGTAATAGTTAAGACCTGGGGTTCCTTGGGGATTTCAATTATCTGAGATTTCACAGAAAGAGTACCCATATCTGACTATTCCTCTAATCATGAATGCCATCAGTTGGGGAACATACCGTACCCCATCCTAATCGCGGGGGACACGGAGCAAATCTAGTAATAGAATAAGTGCCACTGTGTGCCTTTTACGGGTATCGTAACTTTCTTGATTACCGAACCTTACCTGTTATATGACTTATATAAAATTTACTGGGTTTTCGATGGAAATTAAAATGNCTTATATAAAATTTACTAGGTTTTCGATGAAAATTAAAATGTTTTTTTGAGATAGGTGTAATAAGTCTGAACACATTCTTAAGGAAAATAAAAGTACTAGCTTGGTCGTTTAATACTAGGGTTAAACCCTAATCATTACCTGAAGGGACCACCGAGTCTGCCATTTCATAGACAGATGTTTCACCCTCTGCCCCCAAGTTAGGGACCCAACCCTTCTAGGGGACCTCTTCCTTTACCGTTAGGTGAGGGGATTTCGATGGAAAGTAAAATGTTTTTTAAGATGGGTGTGATAAGTCTGAATATATTCTTAAGGAAAACAAAAGTACTAGCCTGGTAGTTTTATACTAGGGTTAAACCCTAATCATTGTACATAATTGACAAGTAAAATATGTACACATTTATTATGGTAAGAAAAACCACTTTCAACCGTTTCATAAATGTAAGAATTTTGTTCTTACTAAGGTCAACTTACCCAAGGTCAACTAAATGTTGTTGGAACCGTTCTTTCGGGATGTAATATACAATAACTTCTTTATGACTTTTTAGAATTTACACAATTACACAAAACCCTAACGAGTAACGACGGTAGAATCCGTACTAGGGATAATGGTGATACCGTCGGTATCGGCCTCACCGAGAAGTATTTAGATGTGTTTGTCAAGTAAAACATGTTCTTACCGTATTTCTACGGATACAGGTAACCTGGTGAGTTGTTCTTTAACTACCTTTCAACCGGAGGCTTCACCGACTGGAAGTTGTTAGACAATAAAATAATCCTCTAGTTAATCAGTCAAATGTTTTTGTCCACTCTGGTTCTACACTAACCCAGATAGAAAGGAAAACACATTGCTGAAAGTTTATACTATTCCGTGTCAAGTTGACCCTATTTCAATTTGTTCCGGATAACTTGGTTCCATTATAAAGACACCTCTTCCGTTACCGTGGGGTGAGGTCATGAGAACGGACCTTTTAGGGTACCTACCTCCTCGGACCATCCGACGGTACCCCAGCGATTCTCAGTCTGTGCTGACTCGCTGAAGTGAAAGTGAAAAGTGAAAGTACGTGACCTCTTCCTTTACCGTTGGGTGAGGTCACAAGAACGGACCTCTTAGGGTCCCTGTCTCCTCGGACCACCTGAAGGTAGATACCCCAGTGTGTCTCAGCCTGTGTTGAGTGTACTGAATCGTCGTTATAAAGACATCTATAAGTTCTAGATGTTGTTCTATATGATTTTCGAAAGTTATTTGTGGAATTACATCAAAGACCTAGTCTAAAAGAACTATGACAACGACTATTAGAAGGAAGAGAATTAGGGAATTTTGTCTAGTTCTGTAAACCTACGACTTAACAAGACCAATACCCTCACGATAATTAATACACAAACGCAAAGACAGATCAGACCTCTTCTTGTTAGTTCTCTGTCGTTTCGGTTGTTGTCGTTGATCGTAAAGAGCGGTAAAGAGCAGTACACGTTTTAGTTTTTCCCGCTCTACTACATGCTCTGTCCTTCTCATTTTTGTTTCGTCCGGGGTCGGTCCCGACGTTTTCTTTAACTATTAATAACTATTTGACCTACGATATTCCGTACTTTGAGAACCTTGTTCAGGTCTCCCGTGTCAAGTATTAGAACTTTTGTTGTATACTAGGGACCCAGTCTTTTGTCTGGGGTCTGACAAAGGGTTGACCGCAGAGTCTCAGTGTACAAAATGGACAGACAACCTTTTAGATATCTATTCTTATAATCAGAATCAATGACTAAACAATAACTAATGCCAAAGGATTGATGAGGTGCCAATTACTAGTAAAACAAGAAACCGGGACTTCCGGTGTACCAATGTCAAATTGAGGGGCGTATAAGAAAGTAAGGGCCGACTTTCATATAATTTCGACCGAACCTAAGTCAAAACCGTGGAAGTGGAACCTCGGCATAGCCAGGGAACTAGGATAAAAAAGAGACTTAAGAACGCAAAGCAAAGAGTAAGAAAGTGTATAACGTGAAAACCTTTGGGATGAACAGCTCGGCCAGAACTATCCTTCAACAATCTTCTGTCCTCCTCCCTCTGCGGTTGGGTACAATGACAGATGGTAAGTCCTCTTCGTCCCCTGGTTGACTACGAACAAGGAATGTCATCCTCCTCTTAAGTCGGTAGGTCACAGTCACACATCTCTTCCAGTCAGGAGACCAAAATATAGACTTAAACCTATTTGTCTTGTCGTAAATTCTTACGACTTCTGTCTCAGGTGTCTGACCTGACATCTGAAAGTCTTTATTGGGTTTGGACACACGATGATAAAGACCATAGAATGAGGAAGAGGATTGAGGGTGTTGGTTGTAGTTGAAAAACTTGTTTCGAATAAGAAATTTTAAGACACTAAAGTGGAGGGTCACATATTCTTCGACAAAAGATGAGAATAAGGATTAGTTGAAAGTTTTCTTTAACAAAGTGTAAACATCAACTACGTAAGGATAGTCTACTGAGACAGAAATGGTTTATCGTAAAAGTCGGACAAGATCAATTTTAGACGAGACGATTGTTAAGAAGTTTACCGAAAGAGGTAACGGGTTGGAATCATCCATCACTACTTTCTTTTGTAGACTTTACATTAAGGTACAAAGTTCTCGTTACATAACAATTATTCCTTTTCTATTCAAAAAAAAGTTCGGTCTACGTTCACTCTATATTTCGAATTAGTGTCTCTTCCGTTCTTTGTCACCCCAAAAGAATTAGTTAAGTAAATAACTTGTTTATAAAAAACTCTAGGTACGAAACAACTTATGACACGAAAAAAGGATCCCGTATTCCCGTATACGTTCTGTGTCTTCCAAGTGGTAGTGATTTCGATCGTCAGATGTTCCTCTGTCATTTTTTTTTTTAGTTTGTTGAAGGACAGAACCATACATAAGATATCTTTGAGAACCTACACCAATCTTGTTTGAGGTGTGGTTTGGAGAGAACAACCAACTACTACACCCATCTCTCTGGGGAGACCTCTTTATTGTTTTGTGACTCCGGAGTCCCGACTCGTCCTTGGTCGACCGGTAACCCACCCCCACCCTCACGAGGTCCCTCCCCCTTCACGAGGAGTTTCCAGATCCTCGACCCCCTTGAAATCTCCTAAGTCCCTTGTGACTCCTCCGGTCATACTACTTTTGAAAAACTCTCTCTTTTTCTCTTTAACTAACACGTTCCGAAAGTCCTGGTAAGGATCCCGAAAGTTGATAAAATTTTTATTTTTTGTTTTCGTTAAGTAATCTTTTAGATTTACTCTTTTTTTGTTTATAGTTTTTCCGTAGACTGATACATGTCTCTCTTATTGTAACTTTATATGTAATGGTATACATTTTATCCATCGGTTACCCTTAAACGACACACTGAGTCCCTGGAGTTTGGTCCCGAGTCATTGTTGGATCTCCCTACCCTACGTCTCCCTCTACCCTCCCTGCAAGTTCACCCTCACTTATACCCATTTCGATACTGACTAAGTACAACTACAAACCATCTTTGGTTGTGTTACGACATTTCGTTAATAGGAAACCAATATTTAAAATTTTTCCGTAGACTGATAACTCATCTCCTCCCTAACTTCTATGTCATAGTAGACCCTCCGATGATGTAACGTTAGTTTACTATCGTAACCTAAGTGTACCTCTACCCCTCTTTTCCTATTAAAAAGTAAACCCTTTGTTTTTAGATATCCTAAACCACTACTTGACACTCATTCACTCCTTTCTTCACAAAATCTCTACTGGGGTTCTAAGACGTACTCGACAAAGTACTACAGTAAATGACTTTACGCTTGTTCCGACCTCTACCTCCAGTCCCAAAGTAAAACAGGTTTAGCCAAACTCTACGGGTGTCTTAACGGTTTACCTCTTAACCTTACCCTATATTTGCCAACCTTAAGACCCTTCCCAGGTCCGACGTCTGATGTGTATTCACCGTGAGTCTCGTTTAAGTGACTTATCTCCTCTTTTCCCGTGGGTCTTGGTCACGGTTCCTTCGTGGACTTCGTGAATGTAAATACATTTCTTTTTACTGTCAGACTTTTACTCTGACTCTCGTCCTTATTCATAACTCTTTATCTCCTCTCTAGCTCATCGTTCAAATACTTCTTTCCCTTTCACAACAAATGTCCTCCAACTACAAAGACCAAACAAGACGTACAGGGACATTATTGTATCAAGACAGAGAGACAAGGGTCCTTAGGTTTGGTGTTACCGGTGGGTCATGGAGTCACTTGAGTCCTGGTCGGTACCACTCTCCGACGAACCCCTCCCGTCGGTCCGAAACTCTCTCCCGACCCTGAGAGGACGGGACAGTAGGTCGGTTATACATGTTCTCGTTTTGTAAAAGTTGGTGTAAAGAGTTAAAGGGAAGTAAACGAGACGAGAGAGTAAGAGAGGTGGGAGAGACGTAGGAGGAACACTACATCGAATTGTCGCTCGTCTTCTCAAGATTATGGGACTGACGAGGGTCCGAACTACTCCAAAGAAGAAACGATGAAGGATGGTACACCCGTGTACCTAGTCCCCGATACCGGAGGGTCCACCAAAGAGACGGGGAGAGAAGTCGGGCTCTCCTAACCCTTCCTCTTTGCACCCCCACTAGTTACGGAGTAAGTCCGGGGATTAAAGGGACGAGGGTCACCGGAGTGAGATTCGTTGTGTGAGTTGTCTGACTAGTGAGGCAAAGAGTATGTTGGGAGGGAGATGGGGAAATAGGATGTTATCTCAGATAGAAAATATAGTAATCGTTATACTAAGATAGTAGTTTAGTGGGGTATTAAATCCTTGGATTTTGTCGTTGGTGAATCTACCGAGAATTAAAACTCCCAGTAAGTGAACCCGTCACGAACCCAGACCTGGTTGCACCGATTAGAACCTGTCTAACTGAGCACACCCACGAGTCGACCACCAAGTCCTACATTGTGTTATTAGAACCTATCGGAGTGTCTGTACGGACCACCAGTCGTTCGCGACCCAGGTGGTCCGTCTGTCCCACTGTCCCGGAACACGGGGAGTAGTTCATCCGATCAGGTCCCGTCCACATCCCAAGGTTTTTAGTCTTTCTCTTCCTAAGAGAAAGAAAGATAACCTAAGAGACGAATTGGTTCAAAAGTACTAGGATACTAGGTTTCGTTCAGTGTACCGGGTCAGTCTGACTTCCCAACCTCTTTGTCTGGGTCGTAGAACTACTCTCCTCGACTCTTAGGTGGAAGGGTTCTCCGTGCTCACGTCTCTACCTGAGAAAGTACAGATACCGACGGTAGAAGTCTCCAACGGGAGGTAAGCAATAGTCGTAACCGGTTACCAACGTCACAACCGTGACCGGAACCACGGAAAAATGACGACCCGGTGCTAAAAGGAGGTGGGAGAGAGATTCCGGTTGGTTACGGAACCCTAGAACACTACGATTGATTTCTCATCATACTCGAGGGTGGGGGTAAAAAAATGTATTAGAACGTACGTACGTGTGACAGTAAAGTCAGTACCGACTGAGCAACGTTGCGATACCTGGTATCGGGTGATCGGAGGAGACAACTACCCTAAGAGGTCCGTTCTTATGACCTCACCCATTGGTACGGGAGGAGGTCCCCTAGAAGGGTTGGGACCCTGGTTTGGTCGTAGAGGGTACAGAGGACATAACCATCCACCCAAGAAATGGTGATCGTAGTAGACCACGGCCCCAGGTCGGGGGCGTCCTAGGTCCCCTTAGACTTCCTTTTTACCACAGCCGCTAACTAAATCTCTCTCTATTTCTTTCTTATAACATCTATTCTTTTATCTCCTCTCTGTCTCTGACTATAAGGAACCAAATGTATCTTTCGGTTATTTTGAAACTCTGTTCTTCAAACGGGACAAGTGCCTCCGGTGTCCACGGAAGGGCCAGAGGGCTCCCTCACTTCTGTGTCTTGCAGAAGGGCAAGTCCAGAATTTTTGGGCCCGTCTATTCACTTGCGTCCCTCGGAGATACGAGGTTCCTTTTCTCGGAACCTCGAGAAAGAAAAAAGTCGGACTTTTTTCTTTCATTCTCTCTTTTTTTCTCTTTTTTCTTTGTTTGCTCCACTGGTTCGAAGAAGTTCTCTCCGGGTAACAAAAATAAAAGTTTTCCCAGAAAATATGGAAATGAACATGTATCTCCCTTTACTTTCTGCGTTTCAGTATGTCTCAGTCGGGTTTGTAATGTAGACAAAACCGAAATAGCTTTGGTCCTAAAAAGACGTTTGGAAAGGGTATTTGTTATAACACATGTAATAGAAGACCGGAACCTCCGGACACTTGTAAAATACTGGGAGAAAACTAATTCCAAAGAGTTGGTCTTTTGAATAAAAAGGAACTTTACATAAAAAAATATATAAATATTAGATGTAGTCGGAGTTTGTCATAATTTGTCTCAATGCAAGAGTGCTTCGTTTCCACGTCACTCAATGTTCTTTCTTGGTTAATCGAGTTTTCAGACTATACCAATTAAAGTTCCGATGTAAACAAAAAGAATGAAAGGTTGATACAATTGATTACGTGAGGGTCCACGTGTCACCTATTTTCTATGCCCTTGAATCGTTGTTCGTAGTCGGGTTATTACTTTAGGATGTAATCGTGATGAGATTATTGAAAATTGAGAAACTTTCCGAGATACAAAATCCGAAAGACACGGAGAGTGTCAACCCTTCTATATTTATTAGTGTACACATCGACATTCTCAGACCTATATAGGCAGTTCGTTCGATTTTACGATTGTCTCTCCAAAACTAACCTTTATAAAAAGAGTACAGGTCCTCTGAATAATCGACATCGGGATTCAATTAAAAAAGGTCTCTTTCCACCAGTCCTTATCGGGGCACAATTACAGTCTCCTCAACCACTTTCAGTACTTTATCATTTTGTCTGTCTAAGACCAAACCCCCCATCTACGAGCTCTTTCGGATCGCTCGGGCAACTCAAGACTTCGGAACGAATTGTCAAGAGAAGGTGTACTGGAACAGTACCCACCCTAGAGGGCACCACCGAGGGCCGTTAGACCCTTCGAGAATCTATTAGAACTGGTAGTGTATAGATCATAAGAGTCACAGTCCTTTAAATGAAGAAAGTAGGGTCCTAAAACCAAGAGTTTACTTCCTTTGAGACGGAATACCTAAGTCCCTAGTAATTTTTGAACTGGTCTTTCACACACCCTCTGCCCCCAATAGATGTCTAAAACACCTGTAGTGTCCTACCTAAAGACGTTCAAGGGAGAAGAGAAGCTGACTTTAAAAAAGTGCCAATCGGGTGTAGTGTCTTATCTGACTTTCCCTGTTTCGTCTTCACCTCTGTGGACAATCCTCTGATGACTCCGTCCCCATCATTACCTTAGACCTGACCTTACTACCAGAAGTTTTGTCTCTGTCCGGTTGTCTAAACCTCGGTTCTCTTGTACGACTACCCAACCCAGACCTTTCACCCCCCTTTCTCCCCTCAGTTCCCACTGAGGATCGAAAGGTCAGACTCCTGGACCCACTTACCACTACCGAGACTTTTATTGGACCTCAACCATTGTCACAGATACGACAACATGTACCCTATTACATCCGTAACAGAGTTTCGTCTTTCCCCATCTATATTGTATCCTAAGGAGTACGTCCTTAGTCTAAGAATTCAAGTTCCCGGTCGACCGTTCCAGACGGAAGAACCTTTTTGTCCGAAAGTGGACACTAACAGTTAACGGAAGGGAGACCAGGACCCAGATACGGACTGTTTAGGTCTTCTGAAACTGAAATATCTGTGTAACGTCTCCATACGTCTCTGAACACCTGATGGTCGTGTTTTTCTCGACCATCTACTAAACCACAAATTTAAGTCCAAAGTTAACGACACGAGATGACGAGACTATAATTGAAAGTTGAAAGGATCCTTCATCTTATACATATTAGTTGAAACACAATAGACGATAGAATACTTCTTGTCGATGACCATCGTTGAGTCTCAGGAGAAGAATTGGTGTAACAAAGGAGGAGATACTCGACAAACGCAGGTGTTCCAGTCTCATTCTTCGACTTTCCCTAGGATTTCTTATAGACAACAATAAGGACAAGTCAACGATTCAGTACGGGTACCTGACGTCGAACGGTCCAAGGAGACAGGAGATGAGAGAGGACCTCAAACACGTTTAAGTACAGGTAACTAAACCACTACGACAGATCGGTAAAATAGGAGACGATGGGGAAAGAGGAAAACGGAAGTTGGAAAGGGTCGTAGTCTTAGAAAAGGTCACTCAGACGAGAAACGTAGTCCACCGGTTTCATAACCTCGAAGTCGAAGTCGTAGTCAGGAAGGTTACTTATAAGTCCCAACTTATAAATAAGCCCCCGTCCTCGGAACGTCCCCTCTCTCAACTTCAAGTAAGATTGTGACCCGGAAGACAAAGGACTACAAGGTCCAGAACGTTTGGGACTTCTCAGGGTCGACTCTGAATAGAATCACCCATTCTGACCCCGTCCTTTTTCGCGTCGTCCTTTGTCGTAGGAGTCTCTCTTTCACAAAGGTAGATCGAAAAGTCGACATAGGTAGTGGTTCGTGACATTCTTTCCTTCGTCGTGGACCTTTCCCTCTCTTCAACAACAGCACCTGTGTGGACCGGAGAAACTGTGCCTCCAGAGTCTACGACTCTGAGAGTTCCTCTAATGGACGACGTACCACGACTGGAGGGGCCCCGGAGTGCGAGACGAGGACCAGTAGGGTGACCCGGCAATGTGTGGGCTTCCGGTCTTTCGGTGTCTCTTCTAGGACCGCTACAAACCTCTCTCTCGATCCCTTGTGTACTAAGAGAATAAGTGGGCCTTTCTACTGAATCTACCGTACCTAAAGGCACTAATGAATTTCGTTCGAGGATGTCGGTAGGTTCTCGACTAAGCGTTCAAGTCTCCAGCGATGACACAAAAGTTGTTGTTCCGGTGTCCTCGACTCGTCCTCCTGGTCTCCCTCGTCGACGACCGGGACCAGGTCCTACACCACCTGTTCACGTTCCCCTCTATGATGTGCTTATCGGACATAGTCTTCTAGCTCCTCCTCTAAGTCTTTCTTTGGGTTCACAATGTTCTTTAAAAGTCTCGTCTCGACCTCTCTCTCTTTCGAGTCTATTATGTCTTCAAGCTTCTCCTTTAATCTTTCGGCTTCCTACTTGATCTTGTCGTTCTCACCTTCCACCTTTACCTTTCTGTTAACCGTCTTTCCCTCCGAGTGACCCAAAGTTCCGTCGTTTGTCGGTCTCTACTACAAAACTCAGTCTCATTCTATGAACTTTAGTAGAAATTATACAATGCCAAAAAAAGGAGAGACAAATTCCTAATTTGGAGGACTTCTAGACAGTTATAAAGGACGTATAAAACCCCACCAGGACGGAGTACATTAAGTCTCGTAAAAGGAAAAGGAGACTCTGAGAGTCCCGATTCCTCTCATTTCAAGTGACAACTATTAACCATATACAAACTAACTAAATTATCCCTTCCCTATTTAAGAGTTGAACACTTTGAGGTTTCGTCTTTCATAACTAAAAGGGATTAAACACTTAAGAAAGAGTCTCTGTGATTCTGTCCCTTACGTCCTCTAGTTTCTTCTACTGGGGTTCGAAAGAGATAAATAGGGATCTTTTCTAAAGAGGAGATCTAAGAAAGATCTAACCGTCCACTAGAAGGGGATATCGAAAAAGAATGAATAAAAAAGATCTACCGTGACTAGTAGAATGGGAATATCAAATAATCTTTCTAGTTAAGAAAGGTAATCAATTTGAATGTCTTCCTCTATGACTATCTTTAGAAAGATCTACTTACCTTTAAACAAGTGAATATTAAAATGACTTCCGGAGTTTAACAAAGAATAGTTGACTGGTAATAGTTGTCTCAAGGGACCATTTGTCTAGAAAGTCTTGAGTTGATGGACTTTACGGTTTTCAGGATTTTCTATAAGTTCTCTATCCTCTTATTACGAACGACATAAGTCTACATAGACATCCTTTAGACACTGGTTGTTGTTGGTCAAACGACTTATTGGTCAAGAGAGAGAGGAAAAGGACACTTTGATTGTCGACGGGGTACTTCTACTTAACAAACGAATGACAATAAAATTATTTTAAAAAGACAAGAGAGTATAAACACTTTTAACCTTACAAAATAAAGAAAAGAACCTTTCGTGGTGATGAGAAAGATTCTTGTGTCCCTACTTAAAGTCAAAAAATATTTTCAAGTTCTACTAAAACCACATCTGAACCAGGTGGGAGGTCTGTAGAGGGGAGGGGAAAAAGACAGTCTTCCAAACTCGTTATAAGAGTTGGGGAGACAGTCAGTTTCAGATGTAAGAGGAACCTAAGTAGGTAATACATGACATTGACTCCAATGTGTATTAATATATTATATATATATGAGTATATATTATATATATTTTATTATAAAAGTTAAAAAGTACGACCCAAATGTTTTTCGTCTCCTTGTTCTATAGCTTAACGGTTGTAGGCTACCCACTATCTCTTTCGTTCTCTTAAGTTCTTTTTGTAGATTAAGACGAAGTAACTGATACCATTTCGGAAACTGACAAACCTAGTGTTGTTTGACACTAGAAGTTCTCTACCCTTACGGTCTGTAGCAGTGGACAGAGGACTCTTTAGACAAACACCCTGTTCTTCGTCTTCAATCTTGTGACGTACCTTGTTGTCTGACCAAGTTTTAACCCTTTGTTCATGCTGTTCCGACATATAACAGTGGGACAAATGAATTGAATATACGTCTCTTGTAGTACTCTTTACGACCCGACCTACTTCGTGTTCGACCTTAGTTCTACCGGTCCTTTTATATTTAGTGGAGTCTATGTGTCTACTACGGTGGGAAAACGGTCTTTAACTTGTCCTTGATTTCTCGGAGAACTACTCTCATTTTCTCCTCTCACTTTTTGGACCGAATTTTGAGTTGTAAGTTTTATGTTTCTAGCACCGTAGACCAAGGTAGTAAAATAGCGTTCATCTTTCCCTTTTCCATCTTTGTCACTGTCTAAAAGAAAAGAACCCGAGGTTTTAATAACACCTACTACTGACGTCGGTACTTTAATCTTCTACGAACGAGGTACCTGCCTTTCCATACTGTTTAGATCTATCACATAATTTGTCGTTTCTATACTGAAACGGTCGTTTTCAGACATATCTCTTTCGATACTCAAAAGGTCACCAGTATATACCTACACTCTCAACCTGATATTTCTTCTGATTAGTGGTTTCTTAACTACGAAAAATTGTCACCACAACCTCTTCTGAGAACTCTCTGGGTACCCGATGTGTCTCTAGTGTAGTCGGTTTGGATTTCCTTTTGTCGAACTTATATGAAACCTTCCTGACTACGACTTCGACTTCCAGGTTATGAAACCGATGGACAACACTTCTTGACTGAGTAATCTTTTCTCGGACTACGACCCTTTATAACTTCCGTCCTCCTCTTCCCTTGTTTTTTTCCTACTCTACAAACCTACCGTAGTGAGTGAGTTACCTGTACTCAAATTCGTTCGAGATCCTCTTCCACTTCCTGTCCCTTCGTACCGCACGACGTCAGGTACCCCACCGTTTCCCAGCCTGTACTGACTCACTGACTTGTTGATGTGTGTGTGTGTGTGTGTGTGTGTGTGTATATATACGAATCAGCGAGTCAGTACAGATTGAGAAACCCTGGGATACCTGATATCGGGTGGTCCGAGGAGACAGGTACTTCTAAGAGGACCGTTCTTATGACTACACCCACCGGTACGGGAGAGGTTATATGTGTTTGTGTGTATATAGTTATTTATATATATCTATATATTATATACATATAATAACTACGACGTATTCTCAGAGGGAGAGACCACAGACCAAAAAGAAAAAAAAAAAAAAAA